>JBBMJZ010000019.1:18285923-18299861 GCA_037833815.1 Zingiber zerumbet
ATTATTTTAAGTTTGCGTCTGGTTGAAACTCTGATTGTTCTTCATAATAAAAGAGTGTTTACTATGTCCCCAAATCTTTCGAGAAAAAAAATCTTTTGAGCACTTCCCAACGTAAAGCGCTGCTGCGAGATTGGCAAAATGTTTATACTAATTCTATTTTATTGTGGAGTCGGATGAGATATCATTCCTTTTTCTCATGGGAGCTGGAATCACAGAAGATGATGCGGGAAAAGCTGCAGGGGTTACATGGCTTTTTGACTCGGTGTCTGATTTGACATCGAGTTCGAGTCCGATCACAAGGTCACGTAATTGCGATCTGAAATGAGCAAGGATCGACTCAAGGGCAAGGTCACGTATTAGCTGAGCAAGGATCGACTCAATGTCAAGGTCACGTATTGCAGTTCGACCTGAGCTAAGCACGAAGGAGGGCTTAGATGTACGTAATACTTAGACTTGGGGATGGAGTTGCGTAATTGTCGTGTCAAGGGACATGGTCTGACTATGTTAGCTGGGCTTAATTTGGTGAATGTACATAATACTTTTTCTTAGACATAGGGATGGAGTCACGTAATTGTTGTCAAGGGAGATGGTCTGACTATGTTAGCTGTTGGAAAGTTCGATTTCATCTTGTTTGGGCTCAGAATGAAGTCCGCACGTGTTAGGAGAGACAGATTGTTTTTCAAAGCACGAACATGTTGGGCTTCTCGAATTTAGATGAGCTTGAGCCCTTCTAACAGTTGTTGTACTCTTGTCGATTAGTATTATTCCCGTGTATTTAAGGATCATACGTTTCTATCCATCATGAATAATACTACCATCATACTACCAAAGTCAATCTAATAATAATAATAATTTTCTCCAAACTCAATAAAAAATTTGATATCCAACCCGAATAGAGAATGATATGGACTACTTGTATTCAATATTCAATCCAAATATCCTATACATGAGATGATGATATAATTAGATGGAAACAAAAAAATTTATTAGTATAGAAGATATGTGATTCTTTATTGGGTATAGATACAAGAATAAATATTCAATTCTCAATGGATATGAGGATGAAAAATATGAAATCTGATTTGAATCCGACTCATTGTCATTCCTATACATGAGATGCCTCTATAGACACAACATCATATCAAGCATTATCATAATATTTGTTCTCAATTGAAAAAAAAAAATATTAGGCGTCCTCTATCTATTATTACCTCATTGTCTTTAGTTAGCCGTGATAACTTATATGACTTAGGATAATGGCCTGTCTTCAATCGTGATTTTTAAATAGCCTCCTCGGACACAACATTCTTGTAATTGCTACTGACAATCATCATTTTGCACACTTTATTTGTGACTGTACATGTTGTGCAAAAAATATTATTTTTCAACTAATCATCCCTTAAATCACCTTTAAGAGTTGGTAGACTCTTGCGAACGACTAATGTCTAATGACCATCATCATGGTCATACATATTATACACTAGCTCACTAACGACCTTTATCTTGTCTTCCATTTCTTTCGCAATTAACAAATTTATGCCCTTTTGATTAGTAGACTTTATGCAATTGGTTGGGTACCTTGGGATGACCTCCAAGGAGGGTCCTTCCAAATTTGACTGATGACTGATAGTGACTAACACCTAAGAGGTACCTCTCAAGGTTTATAACTGATAAGTGATTGTGCTATCTAACGGTTCACCACTATAGCCCCACATTTATCTCTTTATGCTCTAATAAGGTTTCTCTTATATGTATGATTTATTTCCTTGGCAAATGCAAATGTTCAAGTAACCTTGCTTTGTATCTATTTATGGATTATACTTATACTTGTTGAGTCAGTCGACTCATATTGTAACCTTGCACAGGTGAAGGGAGTGGTATTGAGATGATGATAGAAGACACGAAGACGGAGTGACTGAGAGGGGGAGATAGAATACAAGTCACACTGTCTAAGGCCGCTATGTGTGATATACATTCGGAACCTTGGATTGTATTGAGATCAAGAACTTTAGCTTTAAATAATAAAAAAATACTAAGGTTGTTATTGTGATGCCCAAGCTATAAACCACAAATACGGGTTATTTCACAAAAAGTTCTATTAATTGATAAATTTAATTTTAACTTAGCATAAGTCAACTGTGTGACTCTAGTTATTTAGTTACTTTTTCTAACTCTAAGTGTGTAATTAGAAATATTGAATATCCTGAAATTACACTTAAGGGAATTAGAAGAAATAATGTTTACACAATTGACCTACCAACCTCTTCACTAAAATATCTTCTGACACAACAAGAGGAGACCAAGTTATGACACAGAAGACTGGGTCACACGCATATCATACTCATTTCAAAAATGAGTTAAAGTGGCTTAGTTGGAGGTTTACCCAAATTAAAAAATTTAGACAAAATAGTTTGTAATACTTGCCAACAAGGTAAACAAACCAAGTCAACTCACAAACCAACAAACTTAAATTAAACCAACTCGATATTTGAGCTCCTACACTTAGACATGTTTGATTCACACGTATAAAGTCAAATCACTAAGCAGAAATCAATGCTACTTGGTCATAATTGATGATGATGTGGTGAGGGGCCCATCCAGCGGAGGTCAAAGTCAGGGCGGTCAACACCCCTATATCACCGATCAGTCGGGCGGCCCACTCGCCCGACAGGGATAAAGAAGGTCCGATCCTATATCATCATAGCTCGGCCCTGTACCGAACTTCTGATGCTCAAGAAAGAAGTATCGACGAGGCACACACCGAGCGACAATCCCGCTCAGACTTACATCAAGTCTCGAAATCAAGAAAGGGAAGCCACGACCGAGCAGATACGACTTCCTACTATAACAGCGGAGACCGGATAGTGGAAGGTTGGTCGAGCGGTCATACCGCTTGGTCTAAGGACAACAACATCTGGACGACTGAGGAGTGGTCGAGCGGCTCTCTCGCTCGGCCCCGGAATAGACAAAAGGAGAATCTGGTGATATCCTTTTGGCTCCGTGCCGCCGACAGGCGACATGGTTGGCGGCAGGGTCAAGCAGAAGATCGTGACGATAAAAGTTTCCACTATCTTGTCAGATATATGCTCGGGTCGTTAAGGTATAGTGTCAGGGGTGCTTTCCTGACAGGACTTTTCAGGAAAATTTTGAGAAACATGCACGCCTCGAGGAGTATGCACGCGCGCTACCAGAGCCCTATATAAAAGGTCTCAAACTTCAACGGAGGTATGTAAGTTTTACTGTTGCTACTTTTATTCTGCTGCTTTCACTCCACTACTTTGCTTCCCTGTTTCCACATCCCTGCCGACTGACTTGAGCATCGGAGGGTCAACGCAGGGGAACCCCTCCCTGGCTCGACGCTGACGTTTTATTGTTGCAGGATCGCCGCCTTCAAAGCCCACGCACGATCAACAGGAGCGCCACGTACCCAACATCCTTCGTCTCGATTTTCAGAAAGGATCAAATTTATTGCGTCCAAAGAACAATCTTTATCATCCGAGTTACAGAAATAACTTCTTGTAATGTAATGTAATGTAAGATGATCTGGTCCGAGATCAAGGAAGGGATAGATTTCAGTGAAATCATTCTTTGTTGGGTTGAATTCTGGCAAGTGGTCTTCGGACGGGTCAACTTCGGGCAAGTCAGCTTATGGTGGGTCGTCTCTTGCTGAGTCGACTTCTGTCAGGTTGGCATCTAGCAGGTCTATTCCTGCTGGGTCGACTTCTGTCAGGTCGGTTTCTATAGGGTCAACTTATGGCGAGTCGGCTTCTAGCATGTTAGCTTATAACAGACCATCTCTCGCTGAGTCGACTTTTAGCAAGTAGGCTTATTGCGGGTTGCTTGGTTGATTTTTACGATGACGAGAAAGGCTAAAAAAGAAAAGATGTTAGAAGGGTCATGTTGTGTCTTAACTGACCTCTTCAATGCTCAAGATATGAAAAAAAAAGAATTGAAGAGGAGAGTAACAAAGTAAAAGTGATGAAGTTTTATGATCTTCAATATACTCCGTCTGGGAATGGACTTGGGAGGATTAGTCCAACCTAATCCGAGTTTGCCCTAAGTTAAACCAACTTGAATTGAGTTCACGTTGACCAAGTCTTGTACATGCCACCACGTGGCACCCAAAATTCCCTCCACATACCGAGTTCTAGCTTGACGAGGATTCACGTTGATCAAGTCTAGTACATGTCGCCACGTGGTCTCCATAATTGCCTCCGCAACACAAAATAAGACCGCATACAAATATTTTATACATCCGACTACATTTTAAAAGATTAAAAGAAGAATCATTGCAATATTAGATTGTCGTAGAGAATCCCTGTGAATTTGGGGTAAGGTTTTAAAAAGAAAATGGGAGAAAAATAAATTGGCAGAAGAAAAAATTGTGTCTCTTACTTAGTTACTTATCATGTTTTTTTTAGATGCTTCAATGAACCAAATCTATTTTATTACTGAAACATAAAAAAACCAAATTTATGTTGAAAAATTTTATATATTTTGTGGAACAAAAAAAGTGCGCATCCGGGGAATCGAACCCCGGTCAGTACCGTGGGAGGGTACTATGATACCACTACACCAGATGCGCCAGTTGAAATAATAATCTACATTTATTCTCTACTATCTTTCAAATGATAAGAATGCTCGCTAGAATTACTGAGTATCAATTTGAAGAACGGATTCTAGTACATCAAATTTGTTAAGTATCTTGCTATCTTTCTTTACATACAACGATCTTTCATGCAACGACGCAGTGTTAAAGATAATCCAAGTAGCGCACGCACCCTATTCCACCTCCCACATCAACTTCACAGTGACAGTTTACCAACTCAGATTGCCCAAGAACAGTATCGAAAAGCGTTCGCTGAATCACTGTGCATCGATAAAGAAGCTTGTTCTGCTTGACTTATCCTCCAAGGAATTGGAGTGCTCAAAGGTGTTATCTAAGATGCTTCGAAGAAATTTGATGAAAGCTCATTTTGATCAGTAAATTGCATAGCAATTCACCATCCGGAGTTGCATAAAAAAAAAAAAAAAAATAAAAAATAAAAAAAAAAAGACTTTTCAGATTGCTACGCAAAACCAAAGTTCCATTAGCTTCTAAGGAAAAGTTAAAAACCACATCTATCAACATTCGACGGAAGAAAACTAAAAGCACACTCGAGGTTCATTTTCCTAGGATACAATAGACGATCAGACAAGACGCTTCCTTTAATCCCTAGCAGCATCGGTCATCGATGAAGTTTAGCCGCCGAAGCCGTAGAGGGTGCGGCCCTGGCGCTTGAGGGCGTAGACTACGTCCATGGCCGTGACGGTCTTGCGACGGGCGTGCTCGGTGTAGGTCACTGCGTCGCGGATGACGTTCTCGAGGAAGATCTTGAGGACGCCGCGGGTCTCCTCGTAGATGAGGCCGGAGATACGCTTGACGCCGCCCCTCCTCGCCAGTCGGCGGATAGCGGGCTTGGTGATACCCTGGATGTTGTCGCGGAGGACCTTGCGGTGGCGCTTGGCGCCGCCCTTCCCTAGTCCCTTTCCTCCCTTCCCGCGGCCCGACATTATCGATCTCTCTCTCGCGTTTCAACGATTTGGGGTCAACAAGCGATACAGTAAGTAGAAAGCCGATTTGGGTTGTATTTATAGAGGAGAGACTCGGCGAGCAGCGTGGGCCGTCGGATGGGTTGGCGATCCGTGGGAAGAGCGTCAATTTCATTCGTGACCATCCGATCAGAAATCCGCGCTGCTCATTGGTCTAAACAACGACGAGCGGATTTAGAAGAGTTGCTTAATCAATTTATTGATTTCTCCCTCAATATTTATACAGCAAAAAATTTGAAAATAAAAGGAGCACTGTTTTTTTTATTCCAAATTATCCCTTCATCGAACGCTATTGATTATAGAAGCTTTCAGATAAATGCTATGAACATGATGGGTTTAAAATTTAAAATTTATAACATGTACCAGCTATCTAATAATTATTAAAAATGTAAAAACTACTCAATAATTATTATAATGTGTAAAAATTATCTAGTAATTATTACAAAGTGTTTAGAGTGAATTAAACTTCAAGATATAGGATTATCTTTAAATACTATTATGTTAAAATAATATTTATCAACTTGATAGAAATTATTTAAATTTTATTAAAATTACTTTAAAATAATTAATCCTAAATTTTAACTTGATACTAATTACTGCACGTTGTTAGCTATCAATAATTACTATAATAAAGTTGGATCAAAAAGATATTTTTAGAATCAAATCACGAAGGGTCGTCCACTTAATTTTTTTTTTTAAAAAAATAATGTCATTTGATATTTCTCTTAATTTTTCCACAAATTAATTATTGATGAGCTACTAATCTCTTAATTTTTAAATGTACGAACGACGTTTAATCATTTAAATGAATCACTTGATAGTTTTCAGTGTCGTATGTTAGCCTACATCAATGAATCTCTCTCTAAATATATATTTATACAATTATCCAATCTATTATTCTATTCTAGCATCTTAATTGACTGTTCTGGATCGATCACAGCTGCTCAACTGATCGATCTCCATAGATTCATAGTAAAACCTCAGAGTTGGGAAGTTCAGCTTTCAATATCTTAACCACATGAAGAAGAATGTTTGATCCATGGGGACACAGCTTGAACAGTGTGAAGTGACCAACTAAGCAAATCTCCTTGCCAGTTTCGACGTAGAAACATACTCGTACAAGTTCATATTGCTGACCAGCACTGAGAATTGAGCAGCAACAGGACATTGCTGAGAATTGAGCAGCAACAGGCCATTGTGAGCTAACTAGCTTAGCCGCACTCCTATTGTAGAAACTGCACATAGATAAAAGTCAGAATGTGATTCCTGTGGAAGATTCTTAACTCAGTTAAATATGATGAAAGACACACAAGAAAGTAAAGACTTGCTAAGAGTAATAAACTTGCTTTTGTAGGCAGAAATCAAAATGTAGCGGTCCGCATAAAGTAACTCATCGAAATTAATTCTCCTAGTGAGATCTTACCGGTATCAGAAAAGATGAAATAAACTGTTTATGTTCAAATAATAGGATCCAGCCAAACATTTCCAATATATAATTGCTTCGGCATTGAAGAATTAGTAAACCAACAGGTGCTTTATGGTCGTGGCCAATTGTGTCTTCGTTCGATGAAAAGCAAGGCATAGAATCCTAGAAAACGTTAACATCTTAATTAGGCAAATGAAAAACAGAATAGCTAACGAGTTGAGACATTGGTTTGAAAATTAAGGAAATTGCCCATGGGCGAACTAGAGAGAATCAATATCCATCAGTTCACCAGTCTATTGTTTAGCAAGAAAAAGGTTAATATTAACGAAGATTTATGAATAAAAGGTGGATGGTCAAAAGCAAGAGGAACTTATGAAGTGGATTGCCCGTCATTGGCCTAAAGGAAATTAAGAAAATCTACAAATTAGCCATACTTTATGAGTCAATGTTGGGAACTATGAAATAGCATATATGAAAAATGAAGTTGATATGGTAAAAGATAAGAACACTAAGGTATATATATATATGTATGGGGCATAGTTGTCAAAAGCGCAAGAGGCAAAAGAGCACGGGTCTTGTAGTTTAAAGCGCATACTTTACGGAAAAAAAATGTAATAAACAAAAGACCTATTATCAAAATATAAATTTGATTGATATGAATTAATAAAATTTATTATTTTTTTAATTTTAAATATATTTTTATATATTTTATCTAGATAATTTAATTATGATTTATGAAAGCCTATTTGAACTATCCCATTTTAGTTGGGAGAATTAATCAAATTCGCAGACCTAAGTTTTCGATCGTCTAGAGTTCCATGGTAACCACGAGCATCGCGACACCTCCTATAGCGCCAAAGGTATCCCATGATGCCTCCGATGAACGCCAGAAAAATGTAAAAAAGTAAAATAAATAAAATAAATAACTTACCAATGATCGAGAGGCAAATGCTTCCGGTGGTGAAAAGCAGATCAATCGACTTAATGATTGATTTTAAGAGGTCTAGGACCTTAAACTACAAAAAGGAGAAAGTTTAGGGCATCCCCAGTCGTGAGAGCTCTCCAAGAATTCCCTCGATGTTCTATGTCAAAAGTAAAAACCTAACACATTTCTCCACTATAAAAAAGACCTCCACGAATTTCTTCATGTGTCTCACATTTTCTCATACATTATTATTTTTTTGATATTTTATTGTTTTTAAATTTTTAAAAAAACTAAACTTAAAAAAAATAAAAAAAGGCAAGGAGTGACTCCCTAAACAGGGAACAGCTTCTTGTCAAAAATAAGGGAGCTCCCTCCCATAGACAATGTGTGGTTTGTGCAAAAGTGAACGCTTGTGCTTTTGCACAAAGCACAATGAAGCGTGGGCTTCCTAGGTCTCTGAAGCACTGCACAAGGCTTGTGCCTAGCTGCGCTTCGCGCTTAAGGGAGCGAAGTGTTTGCTTTTAACTACTATGGGATGGGGTAAAAGAGAATTGGATGTTAAAAAAATGAACAAAGTTGATCATTACATTTTATAGTTAGATGAATTGAATTGATTACTAGAGTTAAACAGAGGATAGAGGGAACTTAAAAAGCTCTTTTTTAAGAAAATTAAGGATGAATTTACAAACTTGGGCCATAATAGTTCAGTAAAATTCAACTGTAGCATAAGATCCAAGTAGCCAATCCCCAATAGCTAGGACTTACGGTTTGTTGCTGTTGTTGAATTAGGTTGTCAATTGAGAAGTTGAACTAGACATAAGGGAGAATCATCAAATGATCAAACAAGAAATACTAAAAGCAACTGTTGAGAAACCATATATTAACAGGGAAGACAAAAAAAGGAACTTCCTTGCGTAAATCTTTACTATTCCATGAGAGAGAGTATAATAAAATAAGAAAATACAAAGAAACAAACAATATATTTTTAACTTGGGCCCCATAAAAAGTAAAAAACCTTTAAAGTGCAAAAGGTTGGAAAACAGTAGAATTTAAAGGTTATCACACTTGAAACACATCCTTTAATGATATTATCAATATCAATTATAATGCTGACTCACAATCATAAAGAAACAACAAATCATACCTGCTTAAGAATAGTATTAAGGTCATCTTCAGAATTGCATCGGTCAAGATGGAGTATTTCTGTTGGTAAATCATCTGATTGGTTTTTAGTCAACTCTAAATGATAAGTATAGTTGAAATTCACTTCGCCAAACATCTGCATGTCCACAATGTTGCGTCCTGCCACTGTTGCAATACCTATGTCAGCTACAATGCAACCAAAGAATATATCTAAAATTAGAATTTCTGGGAAAAAAAATTCAAAGGTTTTGAAGAGTGAATTTTTGATAGAAAAGTAGGCAAAAAAAAAAAATGAAGAGGATCTGCTACATGACCAAAATAACTTACACAACAGTTCTGTATTCAGATGTGCTGAGTCATTGAGTTCTATGTTGTTGTATAATGACGTCCACACAGAAAATTGGTTAGATGGACAGTGAAACTGGGAATATGAATTCAGGTCTTGATTGCCCGTACTGGTCTGAGTAGTTGGACACATATCAACTGGATCAGATGTTGAAGTTAGGGATTGATAGCTGAAAACATCAAGCCCGGATGATTCATAAGTCAATTCTGGGCTTGAGAAATCAGAGGGAAACCAAAGATATTCTGGCCTCAAGTTTGCTTGAGAGTGTGAAGCAAATTGGCAGTACGGTGAAGAGACATAGCTCCCAAAGGAAGTATGGGGAGGATCTGATGAAGCAATCATTTTATCTTCCTGATATTCACCCAATCTGAATTTTTCACAATAACTTTTTTTAGCATGAGCTTGCTGGCTAAAGGATGAAAAAACTGAACTTGAAGAATCCACACTGAGGCCGTTAAAATAGCACCCATCATTCTTCTTCAGAGATTTTCTGTACTTCTGCACATAAGGACCCAAGCAAATATATAAGCTGCTGAATAACTAAGCAAATCGCTAAAATAAGCAATGATCTGAAAAGATAAATAATTTAACTAATATAAATATTTGAAACCTGCAAAACTCTCATTTCTGAATTTAGATCTTAGAAAAAATATCCCTCAAAAAGGAAAACTAAATCTGCAAGGCTTTCACTCAAAATAAAAGGTAACATAATGAACATAAGGACAGACCTGTAAATGACTTGCAACATTCTCTCGAGTGAGTCCTTCAACATTCATGAGTTCAAGTATCTTCTTAGGTAAAGCCCCTGTGAAATATATAGAAGCAAATTGAGATTCTAGAGATATTAAACACAAGTTTGACTAATTATGATTTACAAATATAAAGCACTTTGATCTCTTACTGTCAACGCCTAAAGTTCTAACAGCTTCAATGAAACGTAAATGCAAATCAGTGGACCATGAGACCCTTCTTTTATGCTTTGCTATTTCACCACCTGAGACCCTTCTTTTATGCTTTGCTATTTTATGAGCACAATCCTCGCCCTTGTTTACTTCATTGATGCACTTATTTGAAATCCTCAAACATTCATCCTTATGTGCCTTAATATCATTGTTATTGTCGATCAGGTCATTACTCCCCTTCTTATCTGATAGTGCTTTCCTGATTACATGTTTCCATATGAGCTTGAGTTCTTCAATCCTAACAGGTTTCACCAAGTAGTCAACAGCCCCATGAAGTACACCTTTCATTACATAGCTGGTTTCAGAATTGATGGATAACACTGCAAAAGAAACAACGGCATATTATAAAATAAACAAAACAAAATAGAGTTCTATAACATACATTTGTAAACTTACTGATCACAGGCAAGTCCATCTCAAGACCAATAATTTCTAAAAGCTTGAAGCCATCCATGTCAGGCATTTGAACATCAGTTATCACAAGGTCATAGTAGCCTTTGTTCCCTCTTAAAAGTTCTAAAGCTGCCATTGCGTGTTGGACTGCTGTAACTGCAAGTTGTACTCTGTTAGTGCAATTGAGATAACCTTATTCCAATGAATAATTAATGCAGGAAATGGTTTACTTGGACACATTAATCGAAGTAGATCCCTGAGTAATTTACTTCGAGATCGATGAATTATACAGATTTAATGTATAAGATTTCTCATGGTATCAATGCCCCTTTTTTTCCTAAATTGTGCATCATCAAGTTCAAATTTCACGCATTGGCATATGCTACAGGAAAACAAAGCTGGAAGTTCTACCTAAATAAAGTCATCTCAGAGAATTTTAAGATAAGACTATTAGTCAAAGATTGGTCTTTTTTCTTCACAAACTTTGAAGAATATCTATGGGTTTCCAAATACAGACTTCTTTCCCTGTCGCAAGATTGATCGATGGTCAATAGGAACAGAACCATCTAGTCATTTTCGTGGTTCTAAGACGAGTTGAAATAGAACCCAAGTAACGCACTCCTTACATTTCTATCGCCGAGTTCTCGAAAAAAACCTAACGAGCAAAAAAAAATGGACACGTAACTATTTCATTCAATTCACCAAAACCTTTTAAAGCGGAGATTTTTTTGGTCTCTGCAGGTAAAAAAAATAAAAATCAACCGCAATCATAGAACCACGATTTTTTTTTCTGAAAAAGAAACCCAAGAATCACCTGGCGTTAGCCCCAGCCCCCAGATACGGAACAAAAGAAAAGGTAGACAACCAAAAGAAAGCAACGACGACTAATCCACAGCGAAAGAAAAACAATCAACCTCGATATCCGCATTGTCGGAGTAGGGTTTCGAGAATTCTGAGGCAAGCTCTGTCATCGTCCACCGCCAGCACTCGCATCCCCAACGGGAACGCGTTCTTCATCGAGGATTCAGTGCCTCCGCGCGCCACGAGGTCGCTTTCGCACTGCATGCTCCGACCTCTCCGAAGTCCCGAAAAGACGATCTTTGTCGAGAATTAGAAGGGAAGGAAAAAAAAGCGAGCACGGGACAACTCGGAGGCCGGGAGGCGGGGCTGGAACATAAATAGAAGTTTTTGGACTTGCCTTTTTTATTTTTTTTTTACGCTTTTTTTTAATACTCGATCGCCACGCTTTTTCATGTACCTGCCGTACGATACGATGGACCCACCTAAGGGTTTGATCCTGCCTCACGGGCAGTGCCGTACGCCTACTGTGCGAAGTCGCGCGCGGCATTTTTTATTTTTTATTCTTTTTTATGATCTTTTTCTTAAACTGTCAATTATGCCTAAAAAAAATTAGTTTTAGAATTTAAAAATTAGATTATAATATTAAAAAAATTAGATGCACACTCTACTGATAGAATTGAGTGGGCACACATCAATTTTTTTTTTTACTTAATATTATAATCTAATTCTTAATTTTTAAAAGTAAGCCTAGTCGGAAGTTAAAAAAAAAATCATAATAAACAAAGTTTAATGTGCACGGTTGAGCACACTGTCTTTAGGGCACTGTCTGTACGGGATCGGCTGGTTAAACTGCCGTACCTGAGATGCCGTAGCCCTGTAGGTCTACTACGTGGAACCCCAAACAAATCTTAAAATAAAAAAAAATAAAAAGACATTTTTTTTATAGTTAAAAATAGGTAAAAAATAAAAAATCAAAGGAGTCAAAGTGACGTCATGAAGGTAAGTACCCAAATACTGATGGATCGTATTAGTATCCACATGAGTTTCCCTGAATATAAAATTTATTTTAAATTTTATAGTTTATGTAATAAAAAAAAGCTGTTTAATTTATTCTTTAAATTTAGGTTATATAAATAATATATTTTTAAATTTAGGAAATAAAATTTATTTTTTAAATATTAAGGTGGCGTTTGGTTCATTTTTAGAAATCGAAATGAGAATAAAAATCATAATATTGTAAAATAGGAATAGATATGAGCATAGATATAACTCTTTAAAATAATATTTAGTTAGTTGAATATTTTCTATCAGAAAAAAAATAAAATTTTCTTTTAGACCCTTAGAAAAAAAATAAAACAAAAAATTAGATATAAGAGAAAAATATGATGAGAGAGAAAATGTTATGGGAAAGAATAAAGAGAGAGAAAATGTGATGAGAGAGAGCGTGTGATGAGAAAGAATGAAAAGAAAAAAAATGTAATGAAAGAAAATGAGAAAAGAGATTATGATAGGAGAGAGCATCCGGCAAAAAGCGAATATACTCGCTCCCAGTACCCCGTCAGCTCGCTCCATGACCAACACAGAGCAGGTAAATCATGGTAACTGAGAAGGCAAGTGGCAGGTGGGGTGAGTTTACACGGATTGCAGGGATTTACTCCCCCCGCCAGCCTTGATATTCGACCCTAAAACCTTATCCAACAATCAGCATGCCACTTACCAACTCAGCTAAGACCGTGGGGATCATGATGGGAGAGAGTATGATGAAAGAAAAAAGAATGATAAGAAAGGAAAGTGTGATGA
This sequence comes from Zingiber zerumbet, assembly GCA_037833815.1. Classification (NCBI taxonomy): domain Eukaryota; kingdom Viridiplantae; phylum Streptophyta; class Magnoliopsida; order Zingiberales; family Zingiberaceae; genus Zingiber; species Zingiber zerumbet. The sequence goes on from JBBMJZ010000019.1 coordinate 18,299,312, forward strand.
GTGAGAAAGAGGAGAGAAAAAGTATGATCAGAGAGAAAGTGTGATGAGAAAAAAAAATAGTGTGATGGGAAAAAAACATGTGGCAAAAAGGCAAATACGCCAATCCTCCCTAGAACCAACACAGAACATGTAAATCACGATGACTGAAAAAGTAAGTGGTTGGTGGGGTGAGTTTACATGGATTGCAGGGATTTACGCCCCTCTAGTCTCAAGATTAGACCCCAAGATTTCATGTGGCAAACAACCTACCACTTACCAACTCAGCTAAGTCCGTGGGGGTGATGGAAGAGAAAAGCATGGTGGCAAAAAAAAGGCAAATACGCTATGGGAGAGAAAGCATCGTGGTAAAAATGAGGAAAGAAAAGTGTGATGAGAGAAAAAGTGTGATGCGAGAGAATAAAGAGAGAGAAAATTGTGATGATATAATTAGGAAAGAGAAAGTACGATAAGAGATAACAAGGAAAGAGTGATATGAAAAAAAAATTAAATAAATATATTAAGGGTATTTTTGTCCAGAATTTTCTGTTCATTCTCATTCCTATCAAAAAGA
>JBBMJZ010000019.1:18363002-18379795 GCA_037833815.1 Zingiber zerumbet
ATAGGCAATAAATATATATATATATATATATATATATATATATATACTAGGTCAGCACTCTGATATTATAATATAAATAAAAAATAATTATCTTTGAATGATGCTATTAGGAAGCTTATTTATAAAATTGATCTAATTAATAAAAAAATATTAAATATGACATATAATAATAATAATAATAATAATAATAATATATTATTTTTATTGTCAATCTTTGATCATGATATTAAATATGGTAAATTTTAATTAATTAAAATCAATATAAGATTTTTTATAACTATTTTTTTATTATTCTTACTGTATTCAGCCTGGTAATATCCGTCGGGTGGATAGAATTCTTGGGGAAACGCCAACTATTGATCTGCCAATCCATCCTAGGGCCAACACGGAAGAGGTAAATCATAGACGGTTACTAGCCTTTAGAATAGTGACTAGCACATAAGGGAGGTATTTACCTTGGCTTTGCCGAGATTCGAATTCGAGATCTTATGATGATAACACCTCATGTGCTAGCCATTGGACTATCCCGAGGAGACGAATAATTTATCTTCCTGCGCTATAGGATAAATGTCATTCAGCTTTAGCATTTTTCATTTGAGCAAAATATTGTCACAAGGCACTTATCGACCCAACAAGAAACCTATTTGGAGAATCATCGACGCCGCTATGGTGGAGTGGCTACAATGACATGTGGAGTTTCCTAGCATTTTTCATTTTTCTATCACTTGAATTGGATCTTGTGTTTTGATCTCAACTAGTTTTGAATGCGGGAAATAACATTGTAATGAGAATTTATTAAGTATGCAACTTTCCCTAATGGATGTTTTGATTTCCTTGCTTTTATGAAATGCATAAATAACTTTTTTAATATTGAAAGATTTTGTATAGTCAAAAACTTGTGTTGATTTTTGCCGTGCTTCAAATTCTTGTTACTCTCTTATCTTTCTATTTATGATAACATTTTATTGCAATGAAACAATGGTCCACACTTCAGATCAATCAAAATATTCTGAGCAATAATAATTATGAGGAGTGTAATTTAAATTTTATTAGGAATAAATATTTTAGAGGTCAAAATATGTATAAGTTGTATTTTGAATGAAGAGGAATAATTCAGACGTGTGTAATTGAAATTCTATTAGGGATAAGTATTTTAAGGACAAAATATGTATACAAATATTTTGAGAAATAATTAAGAGTATTACACCAAAGATAATACAATAAATATTAAACTAGATTATATATTAAAATTTTTAAATAAATAAATTTTTATTGTATTATCTAGAATTGAATCAAATAATATTAAATTATGCTTTATTTCTCATAATTTTAGTTTATGATTACTTAGTAATCATATAACTATGAACTGGAACCCAACACATTTGAATGAAACAAACATGTCAAGGTTACTGAGGGCATTTGGTTAAACTAGAAATAGGATAAAATAATAAAATTGAACTTAATGAAATCTAAGGTTTTCAAACTAATTTAATTGACTAAATTTTTTAATAATTAAATAAATTAAACTGATAAAATATCAATTAATTTAATAAAAATTAAATTAATTAATTTCTAATAATAATGAAATTTTGAGAGATTTAACCAAAACAAAACCGAATTAATCAAATAAATTATGTTTTTTGAAAAAAAATAAAATATCAAAATAACTTAACCGAATGTATAAATTCGATTGATTCAGTCAGTATATTCCATTTAACTGAATTTTTACTCACTCCTAAATCTACCTCCTAACTTTTTTAGTTATGAACCATTGCCTAGCCCAACCAATATGATAGAGGTTTAGCTCAACCATTTCCCCAATTTACATATTCTGTACAATCTATTTTAAAATATGTAATTTTAAATAAAAATTATACATATTTTGAAGAATGGGATAGACAAGTTATTTCTAAAATAGATTATAAAAAAAATTCATCCGTGTCTAGAAGATCACAATCTAATAATTACGAACTGATTTTTAATTCCGTAGTCTAGTCAAATGCATAATTATTTAGAATTCTATTAAAAGAGCATATTTTCCTCTATCTTCCAGCTTAAACTCCCTAAATTTTCAGAATCCACTCTCCTCTTGCATGAACACACCAATAAAACATTCATGTCAAGTTTCAGATGTGTAGTATGGTGATAATCCCAGGATCGCATCCAATGCAGTAAGGTGGCGCTTCAAGAACATGTAGACTGGCTTCATACTCATCGCTCTACCTGAACGACCATTCCTAGGCATTCCAAATCTGCTTCGTACGAGAAGGATTGGAGTCATCTACCAGATTGGCTGTATGGTGATGCTCCTATGAATGCATCCAATGCGGCGAGGTGATGCCTCAAGAACTTGTAGACCGACTCCGTACTCACTGCTACTATTCGAACAACCATTCCTATCCCCTGAGTGAAGACGAAGACATCACAAATCAGAGAGTAGGAATAATCAGCTACATGAAGGATTATAAAACATACCTGAGGACCAAAAGGACTGCAGGAAGCAATCATAGGAGCCCTAGTTGGACGCTGAGGGGATTCTGATTTGACGTTGTGAGGTCTAATGGCGTTAGGAGCACGAAAATGAACAGACATCATTTGTTTGACTTCCTCCTGCAGTTGACATTGCAGATCCTTCAACTTTGGGCTAGAAATGGAAAGATGCATTAGCTCACTTTAAGTGCAATGCGCAGTGAATGATTCTGAAACTTACTCAAGCCCCACCTTTGTCTCATCTATTTGAGGTAAGCTAAATCTTACAGCTCCATTGAAATTTATACAAGGTTATATTATTAGTAATATTTAAGTCAATTAAATCATACGAAGAACACATCTGTCAAAGGTAAAAAAAAAAACATTTTTTCTTATTTTAACCACAATGTATTCCTACTGTAGATTGGATACGAGATAATTCCTTATTTTGAGGGAGAGTAACTATGTTGAAGCCTTCCTGACATCACCATTATGCTGATTTTTCAAATCCTTGAATTATTATCAAGCTTTCATGCCTTACCATTGTCCATCAACTTCTTCAATATGACACAGAAGAAAACTACAAATGTGTTTGTTGATGATCATTTCAGTAATAAGTGTTTTTAGGGAGAGGAGTTGTTAGGATTATGCAAGTTACACATTTTTGCTGGTTCAGAAAGTAAGATAATTGTTAGACAGATTGCTTACCCTAATAGTATAATCATTGCCATAACTTGGTATTCCTGCATCCGCTTTGCAATGCTGGTACAAGAGTTCTGGTCAAGCAGAACCTGTTTATATTCAAAGTCAATTAGTTAGCACTTGAATTTGAGGAAATATACCAACGTATCACATAAAAAAGCAAAAGAACCCATGTCAGTATATGTAATCAGTCTCAAGTGATAGACTGGTGAATATCAAATGTTGCAAGAAAATAGGCCATTAAACACAAAGTTCTTAGAAACTTCTCTAGGCTTGACAGGGAAGTGTAACACATTGGCTTCTGCTCATGTTAACATCGATTATGGAGTAAAATATAAAAGAGCAACTTGAAGTGCATTATAAATTATGGAAACTATGTAGATGGCCAAGTAAATCATTACTGAGTCAAGAAATAGAGGTTGATCAGCTTCCAAGTATATGTGATTTGTGCTCATATAGTGATCAAATTCCCACTTCTCTCCACTCTCATGGCGGCCACTAGTAATCCAATCAACAACAACCAAATTTGAATCAGAATGTACTCTGAACACCTGCTTCTGTGAATACCTAGCTGTCGAAAAACAAGTCACAGGATCTGGAATAACTGCTAGGAGTGCATTCTTTCCAACTGTTGCCTGTCACACAAATAGAACAGACATTGGAAAAAGCTAACGATCAATATTTGAACAGGTGAAGGAATAAGCTGATTTCAATCAAACTCAATTCTTATCCCATATTAATCATCCAATTCCAAAGTGAATAATACAATCAAATCTAGGTTAGGCTTTTGGTGTAATTGAAGTTCTGGAATCGATATACCTCCAGGATTTGCTCAGAACACTTTGAATGCACAGACTTGTATACCTGTCTATGAAAAGAAACAATACAGATCAGGGAAGACGAATACTGTCTTCATCAGAAAAAAACACAGAATCATAGGTTGATAGAAACACCACGATCTAAAAACTCATTAGAAAATTAGTGCACCATAACTTTATCCATGGAACACAATCTATTGATAAGGATAGAAAGAAAAAAAAAGTTAATCTTTGGTAATATCATGCTCTCAGACTGTCCAGTTAACCAAAATTTCCATATAATATTCTTTCATTATCCTTTGGATGTTCTCCAGAATCAATGAGACTAAACGAACGTGAGTGGAATAAATGACCAACCTTAGTGGAAGCTTGCGTTGTGAGGGCTGCAGTGCAGTTGTCGCCGACGTTAATAACCAAAGAGATTAGATCTCCCTAGAAAAAAGAAGCAGCCGAAAGCATCATTACGTGAAGCTTAAAAACGTCATCTTGTATACCTAAATTTTGGGAGAAAATTGAAGAATTACGCATTCATACCGAGACAATGCCGCCGCCGTAAGTGAGAGCGTAGATCCACACGGCGTCGAATTTGGAGGGGGCGACCTGAGATTAAGATCACAGATAACTAGTTGGGGAGCATGGTAAGAAAAAAGAGAAGAAGATAGGATTCAGATCGAAGAAGACCAATTAAAAGAATGGAGACCTTGTTGGGCAGGATGAGTTTGAGAGGGTAGCAGTAGAAGCATCGAGTGACGGTGGACTTCCCTCTCACCTTCTCCACCACCACCCTTCCCTCCTTCCTCTTCTCCTCCGCCTCCTCCGCTCCCGCCTCCATGCGACCTCTCTCTCTCTCTCGCTCTCCTCTTCTCGAGACGTCGAGTCTTTCGGCCGCTCCTGTCCCAAAATTCTGACCGCCCAGTAACTCGATAAACTCCATCCACCGTCGATTCCACCCTCCGGAGTAGTCAGCCCACTTTAGAGGCCCAAATGATTTGAAGGCCTACTGGATCAAAGATGAACACTAATCTTGTTTGTTAAAGTCAATACACTTAAAATTCATTAACAAAAGTATCATTTAATTTATCAAAATGTTTTGCATTTTTATATAAAATTATAACTTTCATGATATGTGTTTACCTTATTTCTTTTAAATCTTTATTACCACTCGAACGATAAGTTTAATTTCTTATATATGCTAGTGTTAAAGAGAGCTTAATTTCTGATAATAATATGCTTGATAAACATGGTTGATCCACACCGTAGTAATGATCTAGTGCTCTTTCATATGTCTCCTTGAGTGTATGATGTTGTTGGAATCAGAGCGCAGCGGAATATATATATATATATTAAAATTATATTTGTCTCTTAAATTATGAATTTGTTCGTGGTACATATAATTTTAAACAAAATAATATAAAATATACCTCGAGTTCTCGATAGGCATGAATGATATCACAAACTAATAAGAGCTCCACATGTGACTCCTCTAGCGGTATCCACGCGCACTAGATCATGAACTTGATACTATCCGTTAGGTGTTAGCTTCTTGAATCGATAAAAACATTTGAAAGTACTATAAATCTCTTTCGATGGAAGAAGAGAGAAGTGAAAAAAGTTTCCCACATCCTTTCCAAGGGTGACTATTTATAGCCTCCAAGGAAGATTAAGAGTTAATGTCTCTATTAATTTTTCATTTATGATCTCTACTAATTAGGAAGATGAAGAGTTAAGATCTTCATTAATTCTTCATTTATGATCTCCATTAATTAGGAAGATGAATAGTTATGACTTCTATAAATTCTTCATTTATGACTTCCATTAAATATGAAGATAAAGAGCTATGACTCTTTAAATTTCCATGGATCACCATGATTGTGTCTATCTAAATTCTTTATTCCCTCTTCTTCGAATCAAATAAACTATATTTGATATTGACTCATATTAGCTTCTAATATTTCAGAATTAATTAATAATCTAATTAATTCTTATTCTAAAATAATCAATTGATTAATTTTAGCATCCGCTCAAATAATCAATTATAGATAATGTTCATGTCTATGTGTTATGCATACGATCCTCTATATTTTATACACTAAGGCAGTATAAATCCATGCACAGATTAAGGTAACCATCTAGCAACAGTTTTTAGTCATCCAACGTGATAAAATTAATATTAGTCATAAACTATAAACTACTATGAATAAATTACTGTGTAATTCAATCTATTCATCTAAGTCTATATCCCAATTAATTCGGTACATTATGTATCATCACCAAATTAATTATTTTACTTGATTTCCAAGATATAATAGACTTATCTTGAATGATAAAATTATTTCTCCTATGGCTATAGATTTCGAGTTACCAATATATCAAGCGACCAGGATGTTAACTTCTAATCCAAGAGAGCGATGAATCCTCTATTGACTCAACACTATTCTCTCTACGCTTTGTCATACACCCAACTACCGTATTAATCACAATTCGATTAAAGATTGCTTTTAACGACGTCAAAGCACATAACTCCATACATAGAATAAATGAAGGTTTCAAGTCAAAAGATCAGTTACACTCGTTCATAACAGGAAAGACCAATGATACTTAATATGTGGTCTCCTTTTTAAGCGGGTTGTATCCAATGTACCTCTAAACTCAAGACACCCTCAAGTACAATTTGGATATCCATCCCTCGGTCTATCTCGACCTGATCATACTCAGCGTTGATCCAGATATCCATGTCCCCTCTAGATATCTAACCGATCAAAGATTGTTTTTAGATTAATATACCCATTAATTAATGAGACTTTATCATTCATTATATACATACAGAAAAGTAAATAATTAATGATAAATACTTACCTTTATTAAATAATTATCCACAAATACATAAGGAGTGTCTTGGCACATAAGTGCACACACTAACAGTAGATTGATTTGAACATCAGAATGACTGAGCTAAGTATTATAAGCCTCCATTTGAACTCTCTCTCTTTCTCTAAAACTTCACGGGCATTTCTAGTGATCTGGCTCCCTCACATTCTTCTTCCCTTGTTGTTCGACAACGTGGTCAACATCCAAGATTGTTGAGTGGTGGCTGCAAGAACAACGGGCGATATCATCATACAGATATTAGAATTAAATCACCGCTCACCTTTAGCTTTAAAAGGATGACAAGTGCTTCAGGGCATAGCACAGATTGTGGGTGCATAATATCTCTGACGTAATGACTAGGGGTCAATTCTCAAGAATTGACGACCTAGGATTTACCCTTTTATATCCGTAAGACCGATACTAAAGGACCGTTAAAGTAACCTACGTACAAAAAAGGATGACAAGCTTACATGACCCGACCAGAAGCCAGAGCTTCTCTTCCACTGCCGTCATTCCCACCTCGTAAAGCCAAGGCTTCTCTTCACGTTCCGGGAGATCACCACACCCAAAGAGATTCGGAATCCGCAAGCAATTGCTGACGTTGATCACACGTGCACGATCCCATGTAGAATCTACCGCAACCGTTGCTATTGCGAGCTGGAGGTGCAACCGGCTGTTGGACCTGTCGCATGGCAACTTGACGGTGACAAATCAAATTTTGACGCCTCCTCCGACTGTGACAATGGAAACGACGGGCAAGACGACTCCGTATTCCCGCTCCTCGTCGATCTCTGGGTAGAGAATCTCCCAGCCGATGCTCGCCCGCGCATACTGCAGGGCAATCGGAGAAACCTCCGCTCCAGGTAGAGTCCGCCGCCAGAATTCCACCTCACCCGAGTTGAAATTTAGCAATCTAATCCTTAGATTTGTGTCGTTGACCATATCAAATACACGAACCCAGTTGACTTCCAAATGCGACACATATTGGATCGCGTGCCACGAATACTTTATAATTTTCTTTTAGTGACGGTTGGAAAATTTGCATAAGACTGAACTGAACTAATAGTCTCGTCTTCGATGTTACCTAATTTAATATTTTTTAGTAGTGCACTGTTTAAAATTATATGAGCACAATTCAAAGAGCGTTTTTGGTTTTTTTATGTATCATCAAATGCACTTTTACTTCTTTCTGTTTTCTTTTTTCAACGTCTCATCCTACTGGTCTCCTCCCGGTCTCCTCCATAAAATGATATAGCTATCCTAGCCTAAGTACATTTTATTTTTATTATTATTATTATTATTATTATTATTCATGTACATTAAATTCTAAATTAAATAGGACAAGTTTACGTGATAGTAATTATAAAATTGTAATTACTATAATATTATCATAGCTACAATTTTATAATTATTATTATAGTTATAATAATTAGAGGTGGATTCAACTTTAGGCGTCGAAGAAATAAATTTTAGTGGGCTAAATAAAAATTTTACATACATAATGGTGCTTCTTTAATTATATAATTAAGCATCTTAAATAGGATTTGATTAAGTAGAAAAACAACCATTATACGAATTCTTTAATGATATGACAAAAGATGATTCGCTCATCCTAGCATCCCTGTTAACTCGTTCTTAGATAACATAGAGAAGATAAATCACGAATAACTACTAATTATTAGTACAAATGATCAAGATATAAGGAAATACATATTCAGATGTACTAAATTTCGACCCTAATACCTCGTAAAGTAACATTTCATATTTTAAGTATCGTACCTTCTTGAAGGGACGAATTCGTCCCTAATAATATAGATTTATCAAGTTGTCATGTTCATACAATTTAATAGAGATAATAATATTAAATAATATATTTAGCACAATTGTATGATTTAATAAGAATTAATGCGGCGGGCGTGTTTAAAGACAGAAAGACCTTTTAATTTTTGTCAAAATAATATCACTTTGGAGTTATTTTGTACAATAATAATTTAGGTTACAAATTGGATTATCAAATAGTTGATTCATATCCATGGAGTTAGGCCGACCAAAAATAAAAAATATTTTGGTATAATCTAAGGAGTGAAGTATTTCTTTTGGGATAAAAAAAAAACACTTTTCTAATTTTAAAAGAGGAACATACTTTTTTTTTGGCAATTTTTTTATTTATTTAATTTTTTTCTTCAAAACTTGGCTAAATTAAGTTAGGCGTAGACTTGTCCACAGGTGAGACCAAATTGAACCGGCCTAAAATGGTAACCAAGTGGTTAATTACCTATATGATAGCAACCACCCATAAACGAGTCAAACTCAGTATTATAATAAAAATGATTATATTTTTCTTATAATTAGTCTCCCGATTGTTGTATGAAAAAAAACATAAATTATAGATCGAGAATTAATCCCTTATTCTATTATAATAAATCTATTATCTTTTAGTTAACTCAGCACCTAGAGAGTTTAGGTCAATACAAACCTATGAATTAATTATTCAAATGGTTAGTTCAATTAGCAGTGGTAAATCCAGACAAAAAAGTAAAGAGATACTCAAAGAAGAAAGCTCGAGCTCATCTTCATGCTCGTTGTCCCTCAGATTATATTATACTAGTAGAATTTCCTAGGAGCAAGAGGGTGCTCAAGTACATCTCCCCTCCCCCTAGATCCGTCACTGTCAATCAGTGATTAACCCTTGATCTATATCTGATTCATAAGTTTTTATTTTAAAAAAAAATCTTATTTTTTAAACTAATTTATATTTTTTTGAATGAGAACCCTCATTTTACGATATAACATTTTAATATTTTAACAGTATGATTTAATATAAACCAATCTCTCTTATTCCAATTTTTTTACAATTATTTTAGCTAATTTTTTAATCTATTTATTATTCTACTTTTACGCTATTGAATTTGTCAATTTCATCCGACTCTCTTCATAGATCACTCATTAATCTTTTGTTTTTATTATTGATTCAATACCTAATTTGGAAATTAGAGTTTATATGGAAAACTTAACTTATGTAACATGCTCGGTAATAATTTATCAAGGATATAATTTATTCAACAATAAAATTATATATACTAAAGATTATTATCAAATATATAATTTTTTTTATAGATTTAATTTGCTATATGGTATTTAATTTCCTTATAGGATATATATAGACAATTCAAATAAAAAATTAAGTTTTTTTTACATTTATAATCGTTTAAATAAAAATCTAAATAATAATTTTGAACTACCGTGAATTAAATTTTAATCGATAAATCATAATTGTCTTCAAAGATTAACATTAAGCTTTTTGTTATTTTTTATCTAAATTTTATTATTGTAATAATTTCGGCTACAATATCAAAATTATTACAGGTAATTTAATAAAAAATATTTATATCAATTTTAGTTAGTATTATTATAAAATATACTATTTTTAATTAAATTAAATTAAATTAATTTTTACTAGTTGAAGTTAATAATTTTATATTCATCTCGGTTCGGGCCGATTGAAATGGGTCGACCATTCCCGGGCCTAGTAAACCGCCTTCAGGCGCATCCTCACCAATTCTCACTGCTGCCGCCTGCTCTCCATCGGCGATGGCCGCTGCCGCCGCTACCCTTCGCCTCCCCTTTACCCTCCCACCTCGTGTCCTTCCGCGCTATTCCAGTGGAGTTCGGCCTGGTATCTTCGCCGCCTCGCGGTCCTTCTCTCCCCTCACCCGTCGCCTCCGCCTCCACCGACTCAAACCTGCTCGCCCGGGTCTCCCCAAGTTCCAAGTCAGATCGGCACGGGCCGAGTCTCAAGTCGTCAGTCTCGGCTCCCGAGCTCCCCATTTCGAGGTCCATTTCCCTCGCTTTCCTCGATCATCTTGTTTTATTCTCGATTGGCGGCGAGATTGCTGATTTCTCTGCTCCTTTTGCAGCTTTCGGAGCCTCTAACGGGAAAAATTTGGACCTTGGAAGATTTCGAGTCTTGCCCCGCGCTTTTGGTGAAACTCTTATCTGGTTTTATGTATCCTGGTTTGTTGCTTATCGATCGTTTTTTACAATTCTTGCTGAGATTAACAGGAATCATTTCCTCTCTCTCTCTCTCTCTCTCTCTCTCTCTCTAGGTGATGTTCATTTGCAACCATTGCCCATTTGTTAAGCACTTGAAGAAGGATATTGCCAAGCTTACAAGTTTCTATATGGGGGTTTGTGACACAATTGAGAATGTTAAACATGGAGTAATTTTTTTTTCTGAGTTCTAATCAAACTTTCTCTATGTATGCTGCAGAAGGGGCTTGGTGTAGTTGCTATCTCTTCAAATTCCATCGTTACTCATCCACAGGTTATCAACAGATTTTAGTTTGCATTGAATTCTTTGCAATAATGGAGCCTTTTATCCTAATTAACAGCTTATGAAATATTAGTTCATGTAGATAATGCACAGGGGATACTCAGAGGATTTTCATGTGTACTACTTAATTTTTGCCTTTTAGTATCCACTTGATTATTCTCTGTGCTAAATATGAACTGCTAATGTGATGGTTTTCTTTAGAGAATATGAAAGGCATATCCATAAATCTGTTGGCTTGATGCCTTCATCTTAGATGGAGTTGTTTGTCTTCCATATACACCATAACAATGATTTTGATTTGTAATTCCATTCAAATATTTGACTGCCCTTCTAGATACTGATGTTCCTCTGCAATGGTGGAATAGATCTATGATACCAATCCCAATTAGTCTGGGGAAACATAGCTTTTCTTATGTAATTTTTTATCAATATTTACAGAAACATCAGACTTGTAATTTGGCTCTTCGATAATTAGACATTCATCATGTTAACCTAATTCTGATTTTTCTTCTCGTAACCTCATTTATCATCTGAAATAGGGCATTGGTTTAATCAACTTGTAAAAGAACAAGACCTTTTTTTTTTTGCTTGTTTGGAAAGATATAAAAAAAAACAGATTTTTCTTTGATGCTCCTATAGTCCCATGTTTGCTATTGTATTGGTACTTTCACCTCTCAATACAAAGCTTTTGCCATATTGAAAAGTGAATAAATTTGACTGCTTTTTCTAGAGCATTGCAAAATCCTTGCAAAAGAATGACTTTTTTACTTTACTACCACTGCAAATTTGACTAAAGTGTTTACATTATAGGATGGACCAATGCTTATGGCTGAAGAAGCTAAACTGTTTAAGTATCCTTTTCCCTATCTGTTTGACGAGGTACTAAGTTGCATATTTGAATCAATACTTTCTCACTCTGACTGTGCAATTCCATGTTTATTCTTTTCCTTTTTTGGCACAAGATGTTTATTCTTTTCTCACGTGCGGTAAATGATAATGTGCAAGAAAGTATGGTGTAACTTATTGTTATTGTCTAACTAATACTGAGTCCTCTATGAGAAATATAGACAGGAGAAATATAGACACGATAGAATATTAAGGGAAAAAATGACTCTTATATGCAATTCCAGAGTTAGTCTGTCTGAAAGAAAATGTCAAATAAAAATAATATTTAATTCACTGAAAAGCTTCATTGGTGTCTAACCTCATAATTGTCTCCTTGTCAATTACGTTCTTGTTACCCATCTTCTCTCTTGTTGTGATATACAGATTGAATTAATCTCATAGGAAGGATCCAAATTTTATGTGATATAAAAGTTCAGTTAGACTGTTCATCTGAAGCACCTCTATCTCTGGATTTTGTCACAACTATCGTATATTTTACTTAACTGATGGATTAGTGGCTAGATTGATCTAGATATGCTCCCTCCACTAAAGTACGAATTACTATTGTACAAGTTCAAATTGTATAAAAAATGAATTAATGTGACTTATATTTTAGGTATGATAGTAGCAAGATGAAAAACACCTGTTCATGAATTTTTAGCATTTTAGAGTACACCAATAAATGTTACGATAATTTGTGATTGCAAGTGAAATGTCTATTTGGTTGGGCATATTCACTTGTCAGTCAATGGAAATCATTGTTGTAATAAAGTTAACAGCTAGGTTACAATAGAAGCATTCTTTTCAGGGAATGTCTAAATTTGAGAAGAAATGAGACTAATAATTGTGTTTAATCAGTACAAGAAACTTAATGATGCATACCTGAAAAAAAAAAGTTTGATGCAACTACAAAACACCAGCCTACCAAAATCCCTTAGACACACCACAACGAACGATAAACACCTCATTAAATGGCCTTAATTTGGAAAAGTTAAAAAATAAGGTCAACTGTGATTCCATAGAAATGACCTAGTCCTCAAGAAAACTTAAATAATGTGGGAACTAAGACATGACGAGAAACTATCTAAAATAAAACTTGAATCCTTTGTCAAACAACATTTCAGAGAGATAAACCATAAAGTGCACAATTGATGAGGCATCATAGAAGAGTGTTCGTGCTGAAAACTCTAGTCAACTAAAAGAAAGGTCAAGATTAGTGATTCAATAGGAATAAAACTTGAAGGCATGATAGAAACAACGAGCTTCAAATTAATTAAAAGTGGGAAGTTGAAATCTGAAAATTCTGTGTCAAATAAAGATAAATTATTAAGTTCAAAATAATGAGGCATGACAGAATGGTGTGCATATAGCTACTTTCAAATCAGTTTGAAAAGAAATTTAGAGGAAGGAACAAATAGAATGGAATTTGAAAATCTTTCATCAAATAAAATTACACCCAAGAATGAGAATAAATATTGACCAAACCCCAGTTTTAATTAGACATGACGCAAGAATGTATGTGCCAACAACCTTCAAATCGACTCGAGGAAAGGTTAACCAAGTATTCAACCAAATCTTTATCAAAGAAGCTTGAAATGAAAACCAAAGACAAACATCAAGCTTATTTGATTTTATCAACAAATTTATTTTAGTCAAAAGAGGGCTTATAGAAGGGAGTTTGAGATACAATTAAGAGGGGAGCTTTAAGGAGGAAAATTCTTACTCTGTTAAAGGAATAGAGGATGGGGAGACGTGCCTTGGGATAAAATATCCAGGAATGAGGCAGTAGGTAAGCAAGCATATTTCCGTTCCTACCCCCCTCTGGAAGCTTTCTTGTCTTCTACAAATAGAGGTATCACGATTGATACTATGATACTAAAAGAGGTGGATGCCATGATACTGGAGACGTTATTCATCAACTGAGAAACTTCACACCAAGAAGATGACCAATTAAATTCCTAAAAGCAAGATCACATAGTTAACAGTGCCAAGCTTATAATGTTAAGCATACACAGACTACGAAATTGAACCAGAAACCATTAATCAAATAGAAGCTTGGATCTCCTAAGTATAATTTGTTTCTACTTATTTACAAATTAGTTTTAGTTTCTTTTCCCTATGGCAAATGCTTATTATCAAATTTGTACAGAAACATTCTCAGTACTAGTTTGAAGAGAAATTTGGCTGAAACCTTTAATGGTTGTTCACTTTTCTTCTTCAGTCACAAGATGTTGCCCGGGCATTTGGAGCTGTATGCACGCCAGAATTTTTTCTCTTTAAAAAGGTCAGTTTTACAGGAAGGACAATGAGCATAGCAAGACCACAACTAGAATTTATGTCTCTAATCCCATGATGGAACTCAATAACTCATGAATAATCAGTCAATCATTCACCAACTAAAATTTGTGTGTCTAGTCCCTTGATGGAGCTCAATAACTCATCAATAGTCAATTCAATCATTCAATGATTTTCTCACAAACACATTCAAAGTCCTTGCTCAATAAGGCAGTAAAAAAACTAGAAGGGATTTGACTTTCATGTAAATGCTCATCCTATTACTTCCATGTAAAGCTTAAATATATTCGCATCTCAAGTAATGAGCACAAGTATGCTTTTGCAATCACACTTGCAAAAAGTTAATTAATATCCTCTCTTTTACATTTCATTAGGATGGAAGAAGGCCATTTGAGCTGTTTTATCATGGGCAGTTTGATGACTCACGACCTAACAACAATGTGCCTGTAACAGGAAGGTAACTGTGGGCTTATGGAATATTTTCATCTCTAGCAATTCCAAATTCATAACTGAAGCCTACAAATTTCTTTCTGTAGAGACTTGAGTCGTGCAATAGATTGTGTTCTCAGTGGCCAAGTCTTATCTTCTGCACAAAAGACAAGGTAAAACATCTCGTATCTGCAATAGCTCTTTTGTGTTCAGATGCATTTTTTGGTCCACTAGGCACCTTTAAATAAACATTTCCTTCCTTCCGTTCTAGTGTTGGATGTAGCATAAAATGGCACCCTTAAGATGGATTCTTGTCCCCATGATGTTACAAATTCCCAGCACTGAAAAGGTAATCTTGTCAGAAGTCTTGATACTTAATTCTGTGTTACTGAAAAAGATAAAGATAAGCTCTTAAATTCTTTATCATATTGCAAACAAGTGTACATAAAATATGATCATTATTTTCCTGCCCTGGCATCTTTTTTATCTATTATAATTTAACCTCTTTTTTTTCCCCCCTTTTTGTGTATTTAGGAGTTTTAATTCTGTGAATTGGCAGCTTCAAATTTTGTGTTCAGTAATTAAATGCTGGGAAACACAGACTTCTTTTCTGGGGCTACCGCTGTATGTAGACAGAAAAGGTCTGTTTATATATTCAATGCAAAAATATGGTTTGCATAAATACATCATGAATTTGTTCTTGAATAATTAGTAAATTTGTACATTTTATAATTCGTTATTGCAAATATCTCCGTGTATGACTTTCAAATATGATGTGAATATTGCCAAAGTAGAAAATGGGAATTAAAATCTTTAGGGTGCGTTTGGTTTGCATCATTTTTATTTTCATTTTCTGAAAAACGTGCATTTTCTAAAAAACAGAAAATGACTTTTTGTCATTTTTTATTTTTCTAAAAAACGATAGCTAATTTTTTAGAAAACGTGCGCGAAAAACGCAAATCAAACATCATTTTTCAGAAAACACGCGTTTTTCATAAAATGAAAATGGAAAATACGCGTACTTAGCATTTTCACTATTAATTTTCTTCTTCTTTTTAATTAATAATAATAATTAAACTTTTATTATATTAAATAGTGAGTAGATATTATTATTAAATAGTGAGTATATTCTCTTTATTCTTTATATTTAAATATATTTTTTATCATTATTAATTAATATTTTTTAGTTTTATTGCTTTATTAGTATTTATTAATATATATATATATATATATTTATAATGGATATTATTAGACATTTATGTACATATTTTTTTCATTTTAAATGTCTCTTTCCAAAAAATTTTACACAATCCTAATTTTTTTTCTCTAACATTTAATTAACCATTTTAAAATACGTTATCCAGCCTCCTATGTTCATGTTAACATCATCTCTTTGTGACTTTCATCCTTAGTTAATTAAATATTTTTAAATACTAAATTATATATATATAATTTTAATTTCCAATAAGAATTTTAAAAAATTCTGTGAGAAATAACATTTTCCACTAAAAAAGAGAACATTGTAAAAAATAATTTAAATTAAAAATATTTAATTAAATGTAGTAATGATTAAATATAATAATAATTTCAGCGGGTAAAATATAATTTGCAGGAAAATCATTTTATGTTCGATGTGATTAAGGGGTGCATTATTCGAGTTGGGTTTTCGCTGTCAAGCTTTCGCGTGGCCGATCAGTACGATCAACTTGTTTAGTGGACCATCTGATACCAGCGCTGACGGAGTGGAGGAGGATATCAACTTCTTCCCCTTCAAGAATGACCTAAGTGTTTAAACTTAATCAAAATTGTTTGAAAAGGATCAAAATAAATAGAAATTGCAATTAGGCCCAGCTCAAGCCTATTTAAGGTTAGGCGGAAAAAAACTTTAGGCCTTTAACGTTATTTTAAACAAGAAAATCCCGAAAACAGAAGTTTAATTTTTTTAACAAATTAAATATTAATTTTAAAAAATATTTTTTTATACAATTTAATTT
>JBBMJZ010000019.1:18414544-18427401 GCA_037833815.1 Zingiber zerumbet
GGTGGAAGAGAGAGTCCTCTTGGTTCTCTCGTAGGCCGTTCTAAGTCGCAGTAGAGCCCGCAGTAGATTTTCGCTAATGTCCTTTTTGTGTTTCCTCTTGAACTTCTGCACAAAGTGGCTCACCATTCCGTTGCCAAAATCCTTGTCGCCGAGATGCATGTCTCTGGCCATGACCTTCGCCTTAATATTAGCTTGACTTAAATTGAAGAGATTGTTGCATCCAGAATGTTCTGAAATTCCAATGCAAAGACATGGTAAATCATTATCCGTTGCATCAAAATACTCTCAATTACATCCGAAAATTCAGAACTTGATGATTCAGCCTTGGATGGAAGAAAAGTAACAAAGAAAATCAAGTCTGGCTCTTGTTGGCCAATAGCATATTCCTTAGCCAATAAGTTCGGAGGATTAGTTGTTTGCATAGTGAAGTCATCTGTCATCTTCCTCTTGCACATTTTGTAACAGTCTGTGATGATCAAAGTAATTGGTCAGTGGACTCAAGAAACTCAGCTTCAATTTTCTAGTTAATTTGAGTAAAGACAGTTGTTGGACCAGCCAGCAAAGAAGTACCAGAATCAACAATTGCAGAACCACCTTCATAACAGAATCCACCAGGAGGGACATCTTCCACGTCAAACTGCCAATCCTACTTCTGAGTTATAGGAACATGTGTGTTCGCTAATGTTGTCGGTCAGTCCCTCCAAAAACAACTTCACCTCCCACTCCTTTAGTTGCATCACGGCTGAACCAAAATGAGAAAAATGGCTCTTTTACATGACTTTGATTAATTATGTTATGTAAAGGATGAAATCTGTCACTCTTGATGCCTCCCATACTGCCTCACAGTATTTGAAGACAGTAAATTTAGAAATCAAAGCAATCGCCACATGGAAAGGGATTTCTGTTCCTTACTCAGTTCTACAAATCTACTACATAGTAATCAATTCGGTCTGCTAGGAACATTTTGATTGACTATGTTATCTCATAGAGGCACTGAATCCAAACTCAAATTTTGACATTAGAAGTTGTGCTCGGCTTTTTATGGGCTTCAATAAATGACTGATCCATGATGACAATGTCATCAATTGGGACATGACCTCCACTAAAGAAAATTGATATGATCCAGTACAATAATGAGTACTTGAAGACTCCCTACACAAAGCAGGACCTCTTTCTCCTTTGTTTTGCCTTTGGCACCGTCTTCAATCACCGTTTTGTTTCTCCTCCGGCTCCCTGTAACAAAACTGATTAATTTTAAAGGTGGTCAATCTAATTTTATGAAATTTTCACTAACTACTAGGATAAATCAAAAAGTATTCACGAAGACTCATCACAGCAGCCAACATTCTTAGAGTTGTTATCCTAATAAAAGAAAATTCCTACAGTGTGTCGTAACTGAGATTCAACTTTTAGATAAAGATACTCGTATTTCTGAAAGTTGTGGTAGAGCCATCTGATTCTCATTTATTTTGTCATCATCCCCTGAATCATCCATAGGAGTCAACAAACACTTACGAACCATCAAAATCTCACCACTTTAAAATATCTTGTCAAGTTATAAACTGAATCACCAACTATATTAATCTTGTCTTCCACTTTGTTAAGCCAATCAAATGATTTATTGGTTCGTAATGTACCAGAAAATTTAAAAAAATTAATTGAAAATCCGATATGTTCGTACCGTTCATCTTAACTACAATTCTCATGATTGTGATAGTTTTTCAAAAGTCGAATCTGAATTAAGATTAGGGAACTTGTAACCTTTAAAATCTTGCACTGCTAGATACTAAGATAACTTTGTAACTTGTTTATGTAGATCTTCAAGTATCTTATCTTGGTTACTACGATCACATCCTACCACCATGAGGTCTGCCGTTCGAATATCCGCATAGCTAAAGTAATTGTCTCCCTCATGCCCAGTAACTATTCAAAAGATTAGTAGTCGCTCCAGAGGATGGATCAGCTCATTCATAGGTGAGATTCCATGGACCCCACCTACTATACAGGTGGATCCATGGAATCCCACCTATGAATCACCTCTAGTCCAGGAACAGATTAGGGGTTGCGGTCTAGAGGATCTGGACTAGATCCAAAGTGTTCCAATGTCAACTGATATTGAGTAGAATAGCAACTATTTTACAGGCTATATTGATTTCGTTGATTCGACTGCGAACTTTAAAAATAATATTTTAAACCTATTGATTCAAAAGAATATCAATACATGAAGAAATAAACGGTACTGATGAAAAATATTATTAATCCCAAAACTTCTTATAACATCAACTAACAAATGATTATAGAAACTGAAAGCACTGACTTATAAATGATGAGAATTATTAAAAATACTCTAAATACTAACAAAAATTAAAGAATTATTAAATAAAAATAAAAAATATCAAAAATAATAATAATAATAATTTTTGAATACTAGAAACTCTCATTATTGGTTCGATAGGTCATCGTGAATCCAAGGGCAAGTCAAATCCATTGGTTTTAAATAAGATTCTTGGAGTCAAAATAGTAGGGAGAGAGTTGACTATGTTGAGGCCCAAAGTCATGAGTTCTACCTCGTAGGTTTTCATGCAAAGAAGTTTAGAAAGTCACTTGACTTTAACAAATTGGGAACACAAGAATGTAAGTTTTCATATAGATGGCATTTAAAGAAGAGAAAATTTTCATTTTATTCTTGTATTTTAACTACTTTTTAAAATAGTTCAAAATTTATAAAAATAACGGATAGCATGATAATCAAACTATAGATTAGTATAATTTTAGTTTCATGCCTGTCTATAGATTAAAAGGGTAGCATGAAACTACTATAACGTAATATAAATTAGTGTTGACGATAAATAAATGATTTATGTTGTACCAATTCGTACTTGTTTTCATGGGCACAGATTTTCTAGAGTGCAAAGTACAATTTAGAAGATAAACCATATCACTTATAGGTGGGATTTTATGGACTCCATCTATTATATAGGTGAGATCCATGCAATCCCACCTATAAACAACCCCTGGTCTAGGAGCGGACCAGGAGTTGTGGTCCCAGGATCTTGGGTGATTATTCATGATGTTGACTAATATTGATCAGGGTTGAAACATTTATATTATAAGAATTATGAATAGTAATTATTGTAATACAGTGTTATTAGTGTTGATCAAGTCGATATGATAAATATAGTATTGATTAATATTGATCAAAGATAAAGTATTAGTATTGTAACAATTGTGAAGTATAATTATTGACATAATTTATTTGTCTTGATAAGAATTAAAGTGTTTATATTATAATAGTGTTAAAAAATAAGGATAATTTTTAAAAGTAAAATGATGGACTAGGATGAGACATTCTTTTAATAATAAATGTTGACAATAAGATGTCCATTGTCAAAATTGCTCTGACAAATTTTGATCAAATTAGATCGATTTGATCAAGTTTGAGCTGTTTGAATTACTATTTGAATTATTTTGACTAATGTTAAAATTGTTTAAGTATAATTATTTAGTAATTTGGAGCATGGAGTAACTTTAGCAAAAGAATTAAAACGGAGCATCTTTTTTATTTTCGATATATATATATAATTTTAAAAAACTAAAATCCACTAGGTGCCTGTTTCCTGATTAAAAAAGCATAATGCTGCTTAAAAAAAACTTGCACCAGCCGGGAATCGAACCCGGGTCTGTACCGTGGCAGGGTAGTATTCTACCACTAGACCACTGGTGCTTCGGTGGTTGGTTTAATATTATTTAATATTACTTTTAATTCTCTTTTCAAATAATCTCATAAGGGAAGAATAAACCATAGTTAAATAGAAGTGATTATCATAATTATAATTAAGATAGTTTTGGAATTAAAAACTTCCGAGTCCAAAGAGACAACTAGTCGAAACACAAACAAGTTCATCATTTAGTTTTTTTTTCGGATTAAATCTCGTGTTTCAAAGGGGAAGAGTGTGATTCTTCTTGTGCATCTTCAACTCTTAATCCATTTACCCTACCCTACATTTTGATCTCTTCCAAAGGTCAAACTCTAGTCTCAATCCATCAAACTCCATCTAGATCTTTTATAATTAAGTCTAATGTCTCTTAATTTACCTTTGATTGAAATCAAAAGAGCACTCCTTTTTCATTAAACATCCCAAGATCTCTCCACCCATTCTTTGTTACTCCAATTACCCTTCTTTACTTGACTGGTCCAAATGAATATTTCATTGTTAATTAGGTAAGTACTTGGGTTAATATTATAGTATAGTATATTATCAACCGTAATTATTATAATTAATGTATAGTAACTAATATTCATAATCACTATAATATGTACGCAAGTAAATTCTAGTGACTAGTATATTGTAGCAACAATTAATTATAGTTGCTACAATATGTGCACAAGTAAGGTGTATTCAACTCAAGTTAATACTAGTCAACAATAGATTATATTCTGTAAATATACATCGTAGTTACTATAATATTATATTAATTATTGCTAATAAGTACTACAACATATATATAGGTGCTATTCTAAATAAATTATTTTATGATCCCCAATATGCCATATCCTCTTTTTCCCATAAAAAAACATCTCAATAGCTTTTTTTTTACCCTTATACTATTAAATCACACATCTTTATTTACTATTTTTATTTAATATCTCTATGTATATTTTTATTTAATATTTTAATTAATTATGGTTTTTAATTTAATTTTTAATAATTTTTATTAATATATTAATGAACTTATGCTTTTTAATTAAATTTATTTATAATCATTTATATATTTTTTAACTTATCAAATACATTTATTTTTAAAAATAATAATTTGATAACAAATTTATTGAAAATTTATATTTATACTATTTTATTAAGAATCTATCCTCTTTACTAACTAACTTTAGTGAAACCCAAACTAAAATTATGTTAATATCATTATTTTCTTTTAAAATAATTTTAAGTTTATTATTAATTTCTAAAAACTTATCAATTAGGAATCTAGAGTTCAAGACTCAACCATGATGTATTATTGATTCAACTACAGCGTATTATTGATCAATAAGAAATCTAAAGTTCACAACTCAGCTACGGCGTATTAGAAATTTAGAGTTCTCTTTAGTCTCACATCTTAGAAACTTCTATAAATACCTTAGACTGACGATGTTAGAAAATATATTTTTCTTTGACTTTTTGGTTTGCTACTAGGATTTTTGAGTGTCACCCTAGCATTCCACTATTGCACGGGTTTGGTATATCCTTATCTAATTTTATGGGTGACCTTTTGGCTAAGATTAAATGTAGCATTTGTTCTTATCAGTTTAATTAATATCTGAATTTTTTTGAAGGGCTCCGTTACCCGCATGTCAGGAGCATAGTCATGCATAACTTTGGTGGGGTAGTTGTCCCACCTCAATTTTGTAAGTACCTCTAGAGGTGTATAAAATTATAAAAATATTAGAGTCTTGTCATACTAAAAAAATAAAAGTAGAGACAATACTCAAAAATTAAAACTATTTTCTATAGGATAATTTTCTTCATCTGCATTACCCCCATCTGATATAAGGGGCCTAACTCATGCAACGCGTGTGCATGACCACTAGTATAAAAGAAAGAATGAGTACGACATTGATCATTATAAACCATCCATGAAATAAAACATAACATAATTAATTGTTTCATAAAATTAATTTCATCTTTTATTAATTACTTTGGTGAGTAATCATATGTGTGCAATATTTTTTTTTAAAAAAAAATAAAAAGACATCATTAATGATTGTCGCACCAAATGACTCACTCATATTATTAATTTAAAAAAAAACACCCGTTTTAAAATTTCACAATGTCATTTTTAAAAAAAATCTCAAATCTTACGCCCACAATGGTTCATATTATTTTTCATAAACCTTTCTAAAAATCTTATATTAGAGTTACCCTAAGAGCATATTGTACTAGCTATAAGCTATAATTATTATAAAATTATAGCAGTTACAACGCCTAATCAAAATTTATTCGTTAGATTGATAAAGTTTAAGGGTATTAAAGTTAAAATCAGAGGAATGCTTTATTGGTGTTTCTAATAAAAAAAGAGGTTTTTTTTTTAAAAAAAAATTGTTTATTTACCTTTTTAGTATTTTAAAAAATTAAAAAAAACAAAAAACAAAAAGTTTCTCGAGACTTGAGGGAGTCCACCTCCCTATCCTCTGCAATAATATAAATCTTCTTTACTAGTAAACATGGTTTCATTGTCTTGCTTCTCGCTGTTGGTCTCTCTCGCATCCCCACACATCTTCGTGCCCTTCGCCTCCTCGTCTCCGCCATGGATGAAGAATATGACGTCATCGTCTTGGGTACCGGCCTCAAGGAATGTATCCTCAGCGGTCTTCTCTCCGTCGATGGCCTCAAGGTCTGCTCTCCCCTCCCTTTTGCTGGGCTTTGACCCGATTGCTTGATTTCGATCTATCTTTTGCTCATCGAGTGGCTAGGAAAGCAGTCTCCGTGATCAAAAGTTGAGCTTGGTGTTTCCATGGCCTGGAAGACTTGATCTGTGTTGCAGATTGAAGAAGTTGTCGCTGGTAGTTGGATTTGACTTGAAAAGTTGGATCTTGATGCCTTATGTTGAGTGGGTTGGGCATTTACCTGATCTAGACTTCGGTTACTGGTTTTGACTTAGTAGCTGGAGCGAAATTCTAGGTCATATTCATTGGATCAGTACATGGTTTGCTGGATCCTTTGGTCTTCTTGCCCTGATGTTGCTAGATAGAACCAGATTGCTTCCCAAGTTTATGGTTCTAGATCCGCTTTACTCTCTAATATGTTGGGCGCGTCCCTTTTGACCTGAGTTTCTCTTACTTGTTCTGATTCTAGGTAACTGCCTTAGGATCAGTAGGTCCTGGATTTCCCTGATTTGAAATTGAATGGTCAGACATGAAAGATATGGTCGTTTGTGGAATTCTGTTTGGGCTTGTTCACATCGATCTATGGCACACCAAACTCTACTCTTACTGGGAGTTTGATATCACATCAGTCGGTTACTCTTATGCTATCCCATGTAGAAAGACCTCCTGCCGTGAATAATCAGATTATATATATAGACACACACACACACACACGTCTTCTTCAAGCATGTCTCACTTTAAGTTCTCATGACATGAACGAAATGATAGATTTTGGCAACAACGGAATCATCTCACAAATAACTAATTTTAAATTGTATGTTCATCCCCACCCATAGATCCACGACCAAGAGAAAGTTTGTCTATTGTTGATATGTTTACTGTATGATTGAATTAGTTATGCCTTTTATTGTTCTTATTTCCAATTGCCTTGCTGCTTTATTCCACCAATTTACATCTTTGTCTCACAGAATATCTATAGCTTATGTTAGTAGGATATAAGTAGTTTGTATCAAAATAAAAAGATATGCACTTTCTTGTTTGAAAACCATGAGATACTCGGAAATATTTGATATGTTATATAATTTCAATGTCAATTGTACTTCAATGTTGACAGGTTCTGCATATGGATAGGAATGATTACTATGGTGGGGAGTCGAGCTCACTCAATCTTATTCAGGCAAGAAGAATTAAACTCTTATCACACTAGGTGTTTTAGTCCAGAGGATGATCCTTCAGTTTGATTGAATCTTTTACTATCATTATTAAGGAATACCTAAGTATGATTGTGACATTTTTTCCATCCCTACTTTTTACACCCTCATATTAAAAGGACAATAGTTTTCATTTTCTGAGAAAGATAAATGATAGAAATGATTATATGGTTACCTCATTCATAGTGAAGGATAATGAATGTAGGAGAAAATGTACTTTGTGGGCATTGTCTAAAATATTATCTTGAAGAAGTACTAGAATGACAATATTATGTTTGTTACCTCTTGCTAAGCATAATAAATTTCCTCTTTTTTTGTCCAGCTCTGGAAACGATTCAGGGGTAGTGATAAGCCTCCATCAGATCTAGGGCCTAGCAGAGATTACAATGTTGATATGATTCCAAAGGTTTACTTCTTATTCACTCTTTTTTTTAAAAGAAAAAAAAAAAAGCTTGTGCTCAAACATTGTCTTCAGTGGAAGCCATTTTTTTATTCACTAGGAAAAATTTTGGTGCTTAAATCTTCTTGGAATGTTCCTCTTGTTGATCTTTAAATTAACATGCATTATATTGTATGTCTAGTTTATGATGGCTAATGGTACTTTGGTGCGCACACTTATACATACTGATGTCACAAAATATTTATCTTTCAAAGCTGTCGACGGGAGCTATGTCTTTAATAAAGGAAAGGTATGCCTTTTCTCTTCTTTATTGTTTGCTTCCATTGCTTGATTGTTATTTTGTCAATTATTGGCCTATGGTAATGCTTACATCCAATTTTTGTGTTCTTTATAATTGGATAGATTCACAAGGTTCCTGCCACTGATATGGAGGCACTGAGATCACCATTAATGGGATTGTTTGAGAAGCGTCGAGCTCGGAAATTCTTTATATATGTCCAAGAATATAAAGAGAATGATCCAAAAACTCATGAAGGATTGGACCTTACTAGAGTGACTACGAAAGAACTTATCTCGTGGGTTTCATGCTATTTTTCATTGAATGAAGTTCCATCTAGGAAATTGCTGTTTTTCATTAGCAAATTTTTATATCATTCATGCAAAATTCATGTCGTATTTGTCATCACTTATTACTATATTTTACTTTCCTTGGTTTTCTGGGCGAGAAATTATTGTCATTGCTTGCAAAAGTCACGTTTTTTTTTACTTTTCTCATTCATTATTGTTATGTTTTTTTTTCCTTTGTAACATAGATATATGATTTGAAGTTGGTTTGGATTTTAAGCAAACACTAAATAGATATCTGTTCATACAATTTGGCTGACTCTTGCACTAGTAATTAACTCTGACTTTCTCTGTGTTGTTTAGAAAATATGGTTTGGATGACAACACGGTTGACTTCATTGGCCATGCCTTGGCACTTCACAGAGACGATAGATATCTGTATGAACCTGCACTTGATACTGTGAAGAGGATGAAGGTAAATGCTATCAGCAGCCAGCAACCACTATGTGGAGTTCTTTCACAATTAACTCTTATCTTTTATTCTGTTAGTTTTTCGATAGTGGATTCCATATTAGTTTTCAACATTAACAAGCGATTTTCTGAATTATTAAACGGAATGCAGAATAATACCTGTCTTCTGTAAAGCTCAATGCCGACAAAATTTATCTTTCATTGGTTGAGCAGAAACCAAACACTAGTGGGTTTCGAAGCAATCTCTACATAACATTAGATGGATGAAAGTGCTAAAATTACCAACCCCACAATTTTTAAAATGCTGTTTAAAAGTGGGAAATAATGATTAGTAATAATCATATTGATTTACTTTGTATTTTTGGCGTGTTGCTGGAATTATTTCTAATTTTAATTTTTGGCCTCTTTCGGTGATAGCTGTATGCAGAGTCGCTAGCACGATTCCAAGGAGGTTCACCATATATCTATCCATTATATGGTTTAGGAGAGCTACCTCAGGTTGGTCACGAATGCCTCAGTTATGTTATAAGGAATATATTTCTGATTGTAGCATTGTTGTTGGATACAGGCTTTTGCACGCCTAAGTGCAGTTTACGGCGGGACATACATGTTGAATAAACCAGAATGCAAGGTGTGCTTTCTTGTTACTTCATACTTATCATAAAGTTAATAACTATGAAGTCAGAAAACAAAATCTTTGATTCTTAATCGTGGCTTGTGCATTATGGCGAATGTTGCTCGACTTCATACAGGTTGAATTTGATCTGGAAGGAAAAGCTTGTGGTGTAACTTCTGAAGGGGAAACAGCTCGATGCAAGAAAGTTGTCTGTGATCCTTCCTACCTACTAAACAAGGTAGAGTTCTTGTTGATTCACATTGAAGTAGAAATCATACACTCGATATTTTCTTCAATGAACAAAGAGCCAGTTTCTTCGATAAATAATTGTGCTTACTGTCATATGATAGTTTACTTGAGAGAAATTTCGACAATGAATAATTTCTTGCTAACAAGCTTTCAATTTGTAGGCTAGGAAGGTAGGGAAGGTTGCAAGGGCAATTGCTATTATGAGCCATCCTATCCCGAATACAGATGAGTCTCATTCGGTACAAGTTATCTTGCCGCAGAAGCAACTTGGACGCAAGTCTGACATGTGAGTCCTCAGAGAACATAGTATCACTAATACCATGGACATCGAATTCTATCCTATATTTTATTATCTTCATTTATCTCGGTTTGGCAGGTATCTCTTTTGTTCTTCTTACTCTCACAACGTTGCTCCTAAAGGGAAATTCATCGCATTTGTCTCAGCGGAAGTTGAGACTGATCGGCCTGAGCTGGAACTAAAGCCTGGTATCGATCTTCTTGGACCGGTAGACGAGTTGTTTTTTGAAACTTATGATAGGTATGAGCCTGTCAATGAACCGTCACTCGATAATTGCTTTATCTCAACGGTAAGTGTCAATGATGCATTTTTGGTTCTTCGATTCCTTATGTTTGTTTACTTTTTTTTAACAAGCCTAATCATTGGCAGAGTTATGATGCTACGAGCCATTTCGAATCGACTGTCACAGATGTACTTTCGATGTATACCATGATCACTGGAAAGGTAAAGTCAGTGTAATAGTTTGTGACTTGCATCTCAATTCCGATTCCCGATAGTCACTTCTTTTGTTTTTCTATTGCAAATAATAGCTGCTGTCCTGCAGGAAAAAATCCTTGAATATTTTTGCAATATCGAGCAAGTTCTTATCGTCTTCTTTCTCCCTGCAGGCTCTTGATCTCAGCGTCGATCTCAGTGCTGCTAGTGCTGCTGAAGAATATTGACGACCTCCTCCTGTGCGTGTTTAACTTATCTCGATCGATCTCTATTTCCCCTCGCACGATTGCTATGATTTGCCTTTGTATGGTTGTTTAAATGCTCAAGTAGTTTGAGACTTTCTGAAATGTTCAAGGAATCACTCAGAATGGTCTAAAACACCTGCCATGATTTATATTTTTGTTGTATTACAGTTTTTTTATATCAGTTCATATCATAAGAATTGTGGTATCAAATAGCTTCTATTTTTATTTTATAGTTGTTTGTTTATCTGACTAACAATAATAATTAAGTCTTTATCTTATTAATTAAAATTGATTATATAAATCCTGCTACGGGTTTGATTCTCCATTATATCTTTATTTATATTTAAACAATTTTACTGTATTTGCCGTTGCTAAACATCCTTTCATAATTTTACTCTAAAATTATCTTTTGATCTAATGTTGTTGTAGAAGTTATCGGTTAGCTTTTATAATGTGTAGATGATATAGGTTGAAGCTACACAACAATTGATATAATGTATTTATTGTAAGTTTAGAATTTAAGATTTAATAAGTATACCATATAGAAGCTACCAGCAGTTACTATAATATATTTAAGATAAGTGAATTTATCCAATATCTATTACAATATGTAGAAGATTATAATATATAGAAGTTATTCAATAACTATTATAACAAGTTTATGGTTTATGGTTTAGAATATATGATATCTAAACACTATTTTATCAACAATCTATTTACCAATTTGGCCAAAAGAAATATTTAAGATTCATCAAAATAACTTTAAAATCATTGTAAAAGCTATTTTGATATAATAATATTTAGATAACACAAATCCTAAATACTAAACTCGAAATCATAAATCCTAAACTTACACTACATACGTTATAGTAGTTATACATGTTGTAGTAGCTATTCACTTCTACATATTTTAGCAGTTACTAGATAATTTCTACACGGTATAAATCCTAAATCTTAAATTTACTTTAAAAATATTGTTGTAGCAACAGTATAGTTTCTACATGTTATAGTAGCTCTACACGTTATAGTAACTATTTACTTTTACATGTTTTAGTAGCTACTAGATAATTTCTACATGGTATAAATTCTAAATCTTAAATTCACTTTAAAAATATTGTTATAGCTACTGCATAGTTTCTACACATTGTAGCTTCCTGATAGTTGCTACATGTTACATAACCTATCCAATAACTTTTACAATAATACTAAAATTTTCAATAATTTTAGGATAAAATTATAGGAGCACCTAATTTATTTATTTTTTTTTAAAACTTTTTTTGATTATTCTAGGAGATTTTTGCCAAAAAAAAAAAAAACAGTGGAGAAAGGAGTCAATAGAAAGATGTGTTAATGGGTTGATCGGGTTCGATGCTATCTGAGGCCTGAGTTAGTCTGTCTAATTTTTAGCCTGCTAGGGTTATATCTGACATAGTCTGCCTTAAGCCGTGGCGACAGTTCAGCGGGCCTTCACCTGATGGAGCTGTGCCTGGGCAAACCGACGCTCAAACTTTGTAAGCACAAACAGAGCTGCCTTCAACGATACTATAAAAAAAAACCTCACAGCCCATAGAATGAAGATGAGTATCCTGAACACCAAAGCATTCTAAGAGGAGATTCATGTAACCGAAAAATGGTTCAACCCCACGAGATTAACAAACCACAAATTGTATGGTTTAACTGGACATACTCATCACAGCTACTATTTTATTTCGAAAGCGCAAAACAAAAGTTAAAGGTTTCTTCTCGATTCGAATCCTGAAGGACACACCAGAGCCTGAGTGAACTCGTATCAGTTTCTCTGGCTTCCTGTTGAACATTTAAAAAAAAAAAAAGGATCAGTTGTCCTAACGAAAATTGTGTTATTGTCAGAATAAACGATCCATCGATGATAGGAGATCACCAACCTAAAGTTTTGTCCTCCCACCAGTAGAGGAACCTGAGATTTGCAGCTTGTTTATCGATCTTGTAGAGTTGCTTCCAATGCTC
>JBBMJZ010000019.1:18434437-18454421 GCA_037833815.1 Zingiber zerumbet
GTAGGAAGACTAATTCCACTAATTTATCGCTTAAAACTAGGAAAACTTTTCACCACTAATGTAAGGAACGGAAAAAAAAAACACGTAGCCACTACTTATCATGTCCGGATTATATGCTCACATTACCCCTCCTAATCTTGATATGGTTCTAAGTCACGGACGTCGAGTAGTTGTCGCATGACAGCTAACTTCACTCCTGACAATGCTTTAATTAATACATTGGCATGTTGTTCTTCGGTATTAACGAACTGAACCACAATCTGTCTATCTTTAGCACCACGGGCAGTCCATCTGCCCGCACCACGAACAAGTCCATCTGTCCGCGTTATCCATGGCTCCGCTTCTTTGGCCCTACGCCAAAGTTTGCTTGTACACCAAGTGCTCGACCCACGACTCGATCTCTTCGGCACCACGAATAAGTCTCGTCTGTTTGATCACTTGGCGCCACGGGCAAGTCCATCTGCCCGCACCTTCGTTGCCACAAACAAGTCTCGTCTGTCTGCTCCTTCGGCAACACGAGCAAGTTCATCTGCTCGCACAACGGACAAGTCCATATGTCCGCCTTTGCTGTGCAGGGAGGCCTGGAGCGGGTCAGGATAACCAGATGCTTGTGGGAAAGACCCCGAAACATGTCAGGGTGACCGGTACTTTCGGGAGGCGAGTATATCAGGGTGATTGGATGCTCGCAGGTAGGCCCGGAGTAGGTCAAGGTGACCGGGTGCAGATGCTTGCGGGGAGGCCCAAAGCAAGTCAGGGTGGACACTCGCGGGGAGTCCCGGACCACGAGGGTAAATTATGGTCCTTCGTCCCAGACCATGAGAGTAATTGTGGTCCTTCGTTTGAGGGGAGGATTGTTGGGGTTCAATCAAAGTCCCACATAAAAAGATTTGATAAAAGATCATGGTGTTAAAAGGATGCATGATATCTCTATTGGCATGAGACCTTTTGGGAAGAATCTAAGAGCAAAGCCATGAGGATCTAGATCCAAAGTGGACAATATCATATCATTATAGAGAAATGTGAACATCCTTGAGCACAACAAGACACTGCTATAATTCCAACATCAGAGTCATTTCCAACATCTAGAATATGACACTAACAACGGTCAAAGATAATATGTTCATAGTAATATTGTTCTCATTTGTTAACACTACAATTCAATCTCTTAAAACACGATTCAGTAGAGCAATATCTTCAACTACAATGGTGTCGGTAAATGTCATAACAGAATGTACACGCTTAAGCTTCCGATCGCAAGGCAATTTAAGATTATACATAGGTTCGAAGTGAGCTTGCATGGGTATAAGGGGGCAAGTTATAAGCATCAGTTGAATCTTTTATGCTCCCTGGACAAGAAACCATGTTATTGTCGGGTCAGGGGAGGCGGTCCTGATGGCAACGGTGGTTGAACAATGAGGTTGGGGCCTTCAGGCGGTTGAAAGCTGTAAAATGGACTTGGAGAACTTAGATTGGAATGCATGCCAAACATTGGATGGCTCGGTAGAGGTGGCGGAGCCGAGCCATATGTGTAAGGGACGCCTGTCATAGGCCCCGCAGCAGATTGCATGAATTGGACAGAAGCTGATGGCGACGGTGTTGCGAGTGACACTGAAGTGGATGGTGGCTCCAGGTTAGGGGATGACGATTGCTGCGGAGGAAGCTGATGCATTGCTTCTGGATGGGAAAATGGTGGCAGCATCGGCACTTGAAGTAGGGGGTGAGGTGGGGGCAGGCTGTTCTGTAGCTTTAGCCTTTTGCTATCAGGGGATTCGTCTTTATTTGCTGGGCCAATGACGCCTTCTGAGGCCAGAGATGAGAGGACAAAGCTCAGCATTTGGGCCGAAGAAGCAGATGCTGTGAGTTTCGCTGCAACTGCAGCAGCTTCTGTTTTCCTGTTCTCGTCGCTGAGAGAAGGTTTAATGTCAGCGAGGGGTTCTTCACTCAGGGTGATTTGAGCATCAACAGCAGAGCTAGCAGTCACTTCAGGAGCAAAGCGTAATGGCTCTGTCGGGTTCTGTGTGGCTGGAGGTTGTTGTTCCACATTGAGCTGCGATAAGATGTTACCTGCTTGCTTGCATCTTAATTCAGCGACCTGGAAAACACGTGATGCGAAATTCTATCAGTCAAAAAAATAAAGAGAAAGGAATGACGAATTGCAGTGCTCAACAAAGAGAATGGAAGTTAAGTACACGTTGAAGTACCAAAAAGGGAATAAGATTCAATCTTGTAGGGAAGCGGTCAGAAACCAGGGGTTGCAAAAAAAGCATAGCATACTAAGCAAGGAAGTGGAGAGTCAAAGATTGAGCAAATGGAAAAGGCGTCAAGGTATATATGTGGTTTGAAAGAAATCATTAGCTATTTTTCGATGTAATCCTCCCACTACGTTAATCTGCAAACATCAATTAGTGCAATTTGGCGAAAAAAAGCGTTATACCTTATTTGTAACATATTTTCCAAACTGCAAGCAATTGAGACTAACATGGCTTGTGCGTATTTCCTAGAAATCTGACAACAAAGTTATGAACATGAACTAGACAGCATATGTCGAAAAACTTCAATGAATGTCTACTACGTTACAACAAATATCTCCTTGCTAATACAGCTTGATTCACATATTTAATGCTATAAGTATTTGTTGAGGTTACATTGATTCCCACAGGGGCAGAAGATAGACTAGAGGTTCTGCGTCCAAACACAATTTATCAGAAAGGAGAAGGAACAAACTGTGAATGAACTTGTAATTTGATACTAGTTGTAAACGAAAAATTACACACTCATAGCAATCACCACTAATGAAGCCAGAACATAGGTGGATGACCAAAGATAAATCTGTCTGAAAGAAGAGGTGGTAAAGCATGGAAGTATTATTCCATAGTTCATGGCTTCTCATAAAGCATAGAAGAAACTACTAACACTGATCCTGCACTAGCTCAAATACTACAAGATAGAAACTTAAGATCGCAGTGCATTAAAGCATGAAGAATGGCACAATTGTATAGAACCAGAATATCAAAGAGCCACAAAATCTTTATTATTTAGCATTAAGAAGCTATATTCTGCAGCTATTTAAGCATGCATTGTATTACTTGAGTTTTGGCCATTCTTAATCAATCTAAATTAGGGAATCATTTTATGTCATAATAATACTGATTGCCAACATGAGGAAGATAGAAGAAGGATCCTAGGCCCTATCTACATGCTTATGATAACATGCAATGTGGAAGTAGTTGTAACTACAGCTGACTTAAGGAACATAAATTTAATTGTTATAAAGATATCATGCTAATAAGAGCTTGAGTCGTATTGTACTAATGTAGGACAACTACTAAAGTTGGGCAACCATAAGCGCAACAATTCTAATGGTTAAACACTTCTATTTCAACCTGTGGCAAGTCCCTAGAATTTAAATGTGATTTAATAGTATTTTCAACTGCCAAATGCCAATATACCCCCAGCAAGGTAGTTGAGTCTTCCAACTGCCTTCTGATGGATTTGAGACTCCACGTGCATATTGTGCGTGAACACTCCATAGAGCCACCTTGATATGACTGATGAAAACAAGCTATTAGGTTCACCATGTATCTATTCCAAACTTAGAATAGTACCTTTTCAAATTATAAACATTGTGTGGGCATTATTTGGGGATTATAAAAACTCAGTATCCGTCCTAAGTCTGAGTGAAAAAGGTTGACCCCCCAAACAGATGGGAATCACACAATATGAATGGTTGGGGGCATTTAACTCTTCTGAGCAAATTCATCATGATGAGTGTTTGAGGATTTTAAATCTTCTGGAACAAATTGTTTTCATGTATATATGAGCTGTGCCAAAATCTTATTACTGAAATGAATCTGGAGATTTTTTTTTATTTATTCTGCAAATCATATTTCTCAAACTACACTACTCCCTGACTCTACAAAATGAGATGTTATCCAACAAAGTTGTTTTAGAGTTCCCAGATTGTAGAATTAGTACTGTGATAAGCTACATTCAACTGTAAAAGCATCTACATCAGCTTCTCTATAATATATCTAAAATTTAGGATAAACCATCCATTTTATTAAATTTAGACAATCATTTTTCAATACACACTACATCAACTATCCTAAAATTTGCATTATCTTTATTTTTTAATTTTTTTCTTCTCTCTCTTCCACTTTTTTATTATTTTTTCTCTCCCTATGAGATATCTACTTTTTATTACCAAATCCATTCCCTTTATTTTTTTTTCTCTCCCATATGAAAGATATTTTAATGTTTAGGGAATGAATTTTATTCCTTAAATTTAGATTTCATAAATAGTTTAGAGAAATACTATTTATGAAATTTAAATTTAAGGAATGGATAGAGTAGTGGATGCAAAGTTTTTTTTTAAAATGTAAAATTTAAAGTAAATTATGTATTTAGGGAACTTGATGCTCTAAGACTATAAAAGAATAATGATGATTTGATTCAATGCATTCAATAGGCATGACTTTTATAAAGAAAAAGAAAAAGAAAAAAAAAAGAGCTCATCAAATTGAACTTAAATATATTGGAAACTAAACCCAACTGATCAACTAAAAAGATGGATCATATATATACACAATGGGAGCCATGAGCTAAGGGTAGGAGGAATCTCTGACAATGACACGTAAAAAAAGGGAAAACATTGTCAGGTGGAGAGACAGTCAAATGGCAAGCACTAGCAAGAGCAAGGGCATGCACTGCAACAAATAATCTCACAGGACTTAGAAGATGTAGGATAAAATCCATGTGCTACCAAAAGGGATCATGGCATTGCATAAACAGACTAGATTTCGTAGAACAAAAATATAACATCAATAAATTTATAACAAGTTCAAAATTAATTCAAGAATTAGTTTATTTACTAGATTGATTTATTTATATTTTAAAAAGTTCTATCTTTTTATTGCATCATTCTCTTTCACCTAAAAAAACTTGGGTCCCCACAAATTGTCAACATTTTCTTTATTGTCCCTTTCAATAAATAAAAAGAAAGGTCATATCGACACTTTCTTATGCAGTATTGGTCTTCAAGGAGCCAAACTTAACTTCATAGTCATCTTCTCTAATTGTTTCTTCTAATATAAGAAATATAGCAAGTTACTGTAAGGTGAAATTTCATTCATATATCAATTGCAGCTTCAATGTCTGAAAATGACAACGCTAAGAAGGGACTGAAGGAGTGCAACAAGTGAAAAGGTCAACAAATAAAGATGAAGGTCCAATGTCTTCATTGTAATTTTTCTCATATATGATAAAACTCTCAATTTGGTATGCAGTGTAAGAGGAAAACAAAATCAAATCATAGTAGACAAACTTGAGATAACAAGTACCAACAAACAGCATATTATTGATATGTCTTAATAGAACCGCTATAAGCAAATTTATCACTTGACAAAATAGGATCATCAAGAAAAGTAGGGAGCATCACATGGAATGCTAACATTGGCTCCATTTTTAGATCACTAATTTTCTTAATTGAGCTTCAGACAAGCCAGCAAGTGTCATTTTAAGAGTTAAATCTTTGGACTTATTTTATAGTTCTTTAAGATCGAGTGATTGATTAAATGAGGCTGTAACCAGAACTAATGAACTGTATCTTGTGCTAACGATGTTGGCATACTCTCGCACTCTCATTTTATCACACCATGGAGTCAATATCCATACTAAGAAGAAGAAAAAAGCCTTATCACATCAAAACTCTGACTCAATGATAAGGGTGAAGTCAATAGTGACAGAAGATGCATTCTTGTACTCTTTCATCTACCCCTGTCTATATATGTTGGATGTTGGTACTAGAGTTGCAGTAACATAGATGAGAAGTAAAACAGTGTCAAAGTCATCGTCCAATTCCTTTATCAAATATCATCATCATCCTCTCAATCTCGTGGATGAATTAAACTTCAAGTTGATGATTTTCATTATCACAAGTAGCCAAATGTAGAAATACTTAGTTGTCCACAATATTTCAATTTTGAATGGAATGAAATGGACATGTTTCATACATTTTTGATCAAGGTGGTATTCTGTTCTGGTTATTGAAAAAACTAAATATACTAACAAAATACCGATAAAATATTAGATTAATTTGTTTATTTCAGGATGTAAGAAATATTACAAGTTAAACAATCAATTAAAAACTATCTTTAGAATTTTTTAACTGAATATTGCAACATACAAACTAGGGGTGCAAATGAATCAAGCCTACTTGCGAGCTTTTTGAGCCGACTCAAAAAATATTTGATTCATATTCGAAATTATCGAATTCGAGCTAAATTTGAACATGTTCAATAATTTTTTCGAGCCGAATTCAAGCCCATAATATTTTTTTTCGATTGTTCATGAGCCACTCGCAAACTGAACTTGAATCAAACTCTGATAATTTTTACATAATTTTAATTTAAATATGCTCAAATTAATGTCCAAATAACTCAATTCAAATTCGAATTTAAATCATTTCAAACTATAGTTCGATTGTGCTTGAATAGTTTGAACAATTAGAACCAAGATCGAGCCAAAATTATTTATATTTTTGAGCTTCAAATTGAATTCGAATATCATATATAGTTTTTCAAGCTCGAACTCAAATATCAATATTCTCATACTATTCGGCTTGATTTGGTTCGTTTGCACCCCCTAATACAAACCTTAATATGATGACCTTGAACCTAAGAATATGGATCTATAAATAGGGATGGAAGTAAGTTTCTTGTGTAAGAGGGAGTTATAACTGTAGCTTAATTTGTGAAACCTTAACACGTCTTCAGACATGAATGCGTGTTAGTGACATTTGTGTTAGTGACATTTGAATCAAATTCAACAGTCTTGTTAATCAAACTAGAACCCAAAAAAGTGTATCTCTGGAGGCTGGAGCAACTGATGCAAAGATAATTTAGAAAATACAAGAAAATTACCTGGAGTTGGTGGCCAGTTTGTTCAGCCTTTAGTTCCTGAAAATCAATTAAAATGAAAGAAAAAATAGATAAATAAAATTGGTCATGTAAATGAAGAAAATTCAGCAAACTAAAATAAGTCCATTATACTAAAGCTGTTTAAAACGTCAGCCAGCTGCACCTGCTCATTAAGTGCCTCTCTTAAATATGAGATTAGAGTTGCTCTAGACAATTCAGATGCCTTCAGTTGCTCAATGTACTCTCCTAGAATGCCATGCTGAATTTGTAAGTTACCAATAATTTCAGATCCATTTGCACTTCCTATTCAACAACCACTGGATTAATCTGAAGGTGTGATGTCTAAAAACAAAATAAAATTTGACAGATAAGCTTGAGTCAAACTAATATTATTCATCATCTATTTAGCATGCAGTGAATCAAATTCCAAACATGATAAAAGGGATCGCAATGCAGCTACCAGTCAGTGAGAATTGAGATGTAAATATGGTTTTGTCTACCAGATGGACTACAAAAATTATTAAGAAATTGATGCAAGGCAAGAAGAGAGTTTGATTATTTGAAGATAGGTAGTGTAGGAAACTGAAATATAGTTTAAAACCTGTTGAAGGGACTTAGGCATCACACAAAAGAATCCTAAGCATCACACCATATGCAAATTATATCACACAATCTGAAAAAAATAATTTTAAATCTCACTTTTTTATTTCATACTTCGGCAGTACAGCAACCGCACATACTTGTACTTAGGTGGACTCTTAGAACATGGGAAAAGAAACATAAAGGACTCATAAATATATACATTCAAGACGCTTGATAAAGACTCTTTTGATTACCTATTTAACGTTTCAAATTTTGACTTTCAAGCGTTGGACCTGTTGCACTTTATTTCTCAAATAGACTCATCATTATTCAAATGCCAAATTAAAAGTTGTGTTTGAAAATTTTAATTTTTAGGCCTATAGACTTTTAAAGGAGAATGCTACTTGTCTCAATCAGAAATATATGGAAAAGAACATGGAATTTGCATATCAATCCCGATGCCAGAAATGTTATATAATTTTCAAACAATTATTGTGGAGGATCCAGAGAAGAAAAAAAATCTAACAATTGTACAATATGATATGATAATCTCCAAACAATTATTGCAGGGCATCCATCCTAAGATGCATAGGTTTACAGTGCAAAAAAAAATTAATTCTTGTCTAGATAATATTGTTGAGTGGGGAGCCTTGGCGCAATGGTAAAGTTGTTGCTTTATGACTAAAAGGTCCTGGGTTCAAATCCTGAAAACAGCCTCTTGCAAAAAGCAGGGTAAGGTTGCGTACAATGGATCCTTCCCCGGGACCCCGCATAGCGGGAGCTTCGTGCACCGGGCTGCCCTTTATTTTTTTATTTTAGATAATATTGTTGAGTATAAGTATTAATGCAGCGGATGTCCGATGCCAGAAATTTTACATAATTTTCAAACAATTATTGTGGAGGATCTGGAGAAGAAAAAAAATCTAACAATTGTACAATATGATATGATAATCTCCAAACAATTATTGCAGGGCATCCGTCCTAAGATGCATAGGTTTACAATGCAAACAAAATTTAATGCTTGCTAGATAATATTGTTGAGTATAAGTATTGATGCAGTGGATAACTATTGGCTCCGTTGATTCACGCACGAATACTAGAAGCGACTCAATAAAAAAAACTAAAAATATTAAAATTGCATTCTCAAATTGCTCTTCTATCTGCATCAAGTATGCATGTTATTTGGAGTTAGAAGTTAGAAGCATAAAAATAATTATTTGGATTAGTTCTAGCTCTCAAGAAATTAAGATCAGTGTTCACAAGAGTATAGTTTGGTTGATATACTTACATTAACTAAAATTTATATCTCACATAAATTTAGAATAGTTATAGTGTTTCCTCTCATTATGCAGATCTAAACTTACATAACTAACACAAAAAACACGAAACTCTAGGGATGACAATTTCACCCGAATCCGATGGGTAATCCGACATCTGGCCCGAATGGAGGAGGATATGGAGGAAATTTTTATACCGGATTATAGTAAATGGGTATTCGGGTATGGATATTTCGGGTATGGGTATGGAGGCGGATGTGGTAAAATTCTACCCATACCCTACCCGATACCCGATATCCTATATGTCTATTTTTTATTGAGAAAGAAAAAACTTTAGCCCGCTTTCCGTCTTAGAAAAAAAAGACTTAGTTTGTCTCTTTATCCAGTTATCAACACGTATCTCATCTTCTTTTCCACGGGAAATGTTCACCCAATCGAAGGAGCGCGAGACAAGGAAGAGCTGACAAGTACATTGAAATAATTTTAAAAAAACGAGAATGGTAGGGAGTAATAGGATGATGGGTAGGATATGGATAACCGAAACTCCGATGCGTATGGGGATAGGTATGAAAGTTAAATACCCAATGGGTATGGGGATGGGTATAAATATAATAAATGGGGATGAGTACGGAGGATATGAAATTCTACCCAAATCCTACCCATTGTCATCCCTACGAAACTCCCACCAATGCAGGATTCCAGGGAAGGGTCTATTATACACCGCCTTACCAACATTGCAAGAGTTTATTTCCGCAACTCGAACTCATGACCATGAGAGCACACAA
Organism: Zingiber zerumbet; assembly: GCA_037833815.1. Taxonomy (NCBI): domain Eukaryota; kingdom Viridiplantae; phylum Streptophyta; class Magnoliopsida; order Zingiberales; family Zingiberaceae; genus Zingiber; species Zingiber zerumbet. The sequence continues at coordinate 18,443,999 of JBBMJZ010000019.1, forward strand.
CATTAACTTTATCATCGCGCTAAAACTCCCCTTCAACTCTAAATAATAATAATAATAATAATTATTATTATTATTATATGATAAATATAATGCATGTGGCAAAAAGTGACTCGCTCACCCTAAGCGTCCCTCACCACCAACCCCACAGCAAGATGAAAGGAGTAAATCACAGTGACCGAACGACCTCCTTAAGTGAGAGGGATTTTATTCCTCAAAGGGATTGTTTCTCCGGGAATTCAATCCCAGCTCTCACGTGACAATCTACCATCCAAGTACCAACTCAGCTATGCCCATGGGGCGCAATAAATATAATGCATGAAAATATGAAAGATGGTAAATAAATTAACATGCAAGTAAAAGATAATATTAATGATGGTATTTTTATTTTAATTAATTTCATTGATGATAGCTAAATTACATAGGAGATGATAGTATTCATTAATCAAAAGTTGAATATTACCTAAAGATAAGATGACTTTATAACCTCAATCTAAAACAAACTAGGAAATAATAAAGAACACATGTTAGACTCTAACTAGGATACAATTATCCCTTAATTATTTACCAAAAGAAAAAAAACATCAATCCACAAACTAACAAATGATAAACTGAGATTTAAAATTTATTTGTAAATGTGCCAATATTGAAATATATTCTGAGTTGTTTAATTTATTTGCAAAAGCACTAATGACAAATTATTCTCTAATTAATTTCTCAACTTTGTTTCCTTTTTTGTGGTATTTCTTTCTTTCTTGGTAATACAGTTTGATATTTCAAAGTAGTTGATCTATGCTATGGATACAGGAAGTACAAATTAAATACATCCAATTGTCAAATTAAAAATTGGCTAGTACTTTAAACCATGGATTTAAATTTCATGTCGTGCCCCGGTGTTCCGCCAGCTAACTGACACCGTGACAATGGGGTCACTGCATTTTTAATTTTTAATTTTAAAGGATAATTTTAACATTAATAAAATAATTTAAATTTTTTTATATATGTTGAAAATTGAATGTGAATTTAAAATGATTTTTTTAAAAAAAATAAAATACAATTCTTAAACATTTTAAATAAATTTTAAAAATTTACAAATACATTCAAAAAATAATTTAAGATCTTCTAATAATTTTATAATTATCTTTCATCTTTCAAATAATTTTATAATTTTAGATTTAGTTTTGAATTTTGAGAATTACATATTTTTTAAAAATTAGGTATTTTAAGAATTACTTTTATATCTTTTCAATATTTTTAAAAATAATTATATATGTTAACAATTAAAAATAATTTTTAAATTTATATCTTTTTAAAGTAAAAATTTAATATGCATCAAATATTTCATGAGAAAATATAACTCAACACCTCAACACCTGAAATGTAACATTAATAGTGAGCATATATAATAATAAAATATTAATAAAATTAATTTTTAATTAATATACACTTATATTTATTTTTTTTTAAAAAAAATACCTGAATCATATCAGCACGACACGATTCAGTACCGAAACCGTATCATTCCGATCTGGGACTAAAACTTTGACACGGCTCAAAATTTTAAACCTTGCTTTAAACCTTTGTTCAAGGAAATGAAATGGCATGAGTTATGCACAACCTAACATGTATTTGAAAGAAAGTAATTTGTCTGCACTTTAAATACCAAAATTAGATAACGCATACAGCCAATTGTCAGATTAAAAAATTGTTAGGTCATTCTATAATCAATCCCGCTAATTGGAATTTCTGGTTAATTTAAAGTTTGAGCACTATTGTCAAAGAGGATGTTTTTCTAATGCTTAAAAGTGTGTCCATGTTAGTGCACTGAAACATTTTTGTATCTTGTTACATTAGCTAATGTGCATTGCCCCTTATTGCAATATCATGCTCCTCACAGACTGAAATTGGTAATTTATTTATTTACAAATTCTGGGTGAGAACTCAAAACCTTATGTTAATCAGTAGAATATGAACCTAGGATTGACTGAAGACTGAATTGTTTAGCAAGAAGCAATCATGAAAAAACAACAGACAAATAAAGCCAATTTGTTTAAGCCTATAAGAGTAAAATTGATAGGTAATAAATAAGCTACTAACTGAAACAAGTTTTTTTTTTCCTAAGGAATAATAGTGTAAACAAGAAGTGCAAATGAAACTCAAGCAGATACTTATTAACAGATAAGAAAATATACCTATTTCAAAATCACTTCCCAGTTCCTTTTCTACTTTATCAATGATGTTAAGAGCAGCTTGGCATTTTCCAAATAAAGAATCTTCATCAGAAAGTTTATCATAGCTTGAAATAATCTTTTCCAGTATTCCACTAGATTGGTTCTGTACAAATCAAACGGACTTATAAACACAAAAGTACAGTGTAGCAAACTATAATGCACAAACTTCAGACCAACCAATAGGCTTAAACAAATACACCCCACAACTAAAGCTCCTTACCATGTTTTGAGTAATTGCCTTTCCATTTTTATTTTTATCTTCAAGCTTCCTTCCCAGTATCTCTTCCTTGAGAATTTGTCCTCGTGAACCAAAAACTTTACGCTCTTCCCAAATGTTAACCTAAAAAGATTACTAATTTAGAAACAAAAAAGTGAAATTGCATGAAGAAAAATAAGGTTGGGAGGTTGTCAGTTACATTTTTCTCATTAGTCCAAAAGATAAGTGTGAACAAGCAGCATTTGCAGAATCAATGTAGCATGATTTCAAATTTTAATCTTTCAATCGGCAAAGACAAAATGTTTCATTCCATCTATTGACCAACACACTAGAAACTCCAATACCCCAGTGTGCAAATGGACAAATTATGTTGTTTTGCCTTCATCGCGGGTGTCTTCCATGAGCCTGAGCATTTGAGTCACAAGTATCTTTGAGCATCTTCTACAAGCCTAAGCTTTCTTTTGCAACGACGAACCTTCCACTTAAGCCATGAGCATTTTCCACCTTCATTACAAGCATCTTTCATGAGCCCGAGCTTGTTCGACAATAAAACCCTTTATCTTAAGTTGCAAGTGTTTTCCACCTTCATTATGATCTTCCACTAGCCCAAAGTTCTACATGGAAGATGCTCATCTATGTCGACAAAACCCTCTTTACTCTTTATGCTCATTTAAACCCAAGATAATCATAGTTATCACCTTCCCACACTTATGGTTTCCCCTTTCCAAAGCTCAAAAGGGCACCCCTTATTTTCGTTATCGTTAAAAGAGCGCCCTATGTTGAAAAAATATCAAAAGAGCACCCCATCAATACCCTTCTTCTAGCACTTGGGCAAATTTGCTGCAATGTCCAAAACTATTACAAACAATTTTGGTCAACCTAGTCAATGTTGCAGTAATTTGGCCAAAATTTTAGTCAACCTGCTCAATGTTGTGGTAGTTCTAACCAAAAACAGTGTTGGCGCAATTTTGATCAAGTTGGAGCAATTTAGACTAAGTTGAATCAATTTTAACCAATTTGAAAAAAAAATACTCTGATATAATATAATGCTCCATGTGTAGCATTTTTGCTCCATTTTGTAACAGCTTTGCAACAGTGTTAGAATAAGAGTATTTTATATGAAAAATAGGATGAGGCGCCCTTTTGAATTTTCTTTTTTTCAACATGGAGAGCCCTTTTGACGGCAACAAAATTAAGGGGCTCCCTTTCCATTTTTGCCTAAAGATAAATGTACTCCAAAAGAATGTCACATGCATTACTAGGTATAAAGATGTTGATGGTCATTTGATTCAAGGATATTTTCTTAAGAATGTGGAATGAACATATTGTCTATTCAAGAAAGAGTTGTATATTAAGAAAGTGGAATGAATTTCAAGAATGTACATTTTGTTGAACAATATCATGGAGATGTCAGATGGTCGACATGTAAATGATCAAAGATGAGATTCAATTCCACAATGTGTTCATAGTGGTTATGCCAAACATTCAATCGAGTATTGCTGGAATAAGTTTAGAGGACGATCTAATGCACATACTGCTTGGCATCGTTGAATATTAATATTAGTTCAGCTGATAAGACGGGCATGACAAATATATGACTATTTGATATTAAAAAAATCAGATTGAGGCCCAAAAGGAAATATAAACAGAAATGTGACTGTGACTATAAGCCTACACATGAAGTTTTCACAGAAAATTGTAGATTGATCTTTCATTAAAATTTCATGCTTAACTAAAAGATAAATTAAGTTATAAAAGACAAGAAAATAAGAAAATGCAAATAATTGTACTTCCAAATGATGATAGAAAGACAAGTAAATAAGAGAAGCAATTTTATGATACCAATCTTTGCACAGTTTTCCTTCCAATATCATCTCCATTAGCAAATACATCAGATAAAGCATCAGGAAGCACTTTCCAGAATTCATTAATGAATTCTAAACCTTTTCGCCGACTGTTCTGCAAAATATCATTGGCCAGATACAAGAAGGAAACTCTTTGTTCCCTAGGGGAGGAATAGAATTGTTGCTCCCAGGTTTCAACAACTTGCTTAGCTTTGTACCGATGGAAGATGCACCAATGTGATAAGGCTAATCCAAAGTTAAGCATAATAGATCCGAATCAGTGTTTTATTGCTAAAAACAACTAACATTGTTCGCCAGAACAAAACAATCAAGAGCTGGAGCATTTAAGCAAGGGAGAAAGACTATCCTTACATCATCATAGTGGTACATAAGAAGGCCCAAAGCAAAATACAGGATGGACAACACATTGAAAAGATTAAAATTGACATACTAATCTTGATCCAATATATCATAAGGCATTGGAGAAAGATCCCAAAAATGGGAACTCTAAAAATACAATTCATATAACATCTATAAATCCTAAAAGGTCTAAAATTAATTGAACTAATACTTCTAAAATCTATCATATTTCTTCCCCACACTTTGTGCAGTCATGTGCACCAGTCGAAAGATCTAAAATAATTTTATAAACAAGGATACTCTCTATACTCTGCTGTGAATTGTTAAGTCTGGTAAGCTTATCCACCAAAATCTGCCCATTGAATGATCCATTCATTGTTCCTTATCAGAAATTCAGTATGCTGGAAAGAATTGAATAGCATTAGGATATGAGATTGTGTGAAGGAGAAAAACAATATAATATCAAAAACATACAATGCAAATCCTAAAATTATGAATTTTTTCTTCAGAAGGATTTAACGACAGGAGATTAACAAAGTGAAGAAACAATAATTGAAAATTTAAAATTAACAGTACTAGGTTCAAATATCTTATTAGAGTTTACAATATTTACAAATGGCTTTTTCATCATTTAACTGAAATAAAAGGGTAAAAACGTTTTGAATTAAAACACAAAATACATGGTAGCTAACTAGAAAAGCCACAAGAACCATTCAAGCCGACACAAAAATGATACGGAATTTGTTACACAAGCCTACATCACATCATGAGCTTGAATACAATTTTTTATAAATAGCTGTAAAAAATAGGTAGATCAAAGCAGACAGACCTTAAACACATTAACCTGAATGCATGTAATTATTTTATTGATTTCATAATTAGATATTTACACAATAATTAACAGTGCACAACAGAATAAACAACATGTTATTCAAAAGTGGCAAATGTCTAATGGATTGTAAAAATATTGATGTTCTGATCCTCATGCAACTCTGAATGCAACTCTGAACTACACTAGAAATTAGACTGACAGTTTATACAAATTGACTTGACATTTTTAGGACGGAGCAAATATCTACAAGTAAAAAATTTGAATATACTTAAAGACTACATACGACAAGATAAGTAATAGCACAAGGTTCCCACTGACTTATATCTGCAAGTACCAATAATCAAGTAATAGTAACTGGAATCATATTGAAGCTTATTGACAAATTAAATGACAAAGTAAAAGAGGAACGGCAGAAACTACTTGGTCGTGATGAATTTAGTTGGAGCAACAACTAGCAAATGCCTAGACCTTAGGAAATTGAAGTAAAGTATAGCAACTAAAGTCAAGGCAGACAGACAGAGATACACGAACCAATTTATTTCCAAAAGCGATAGCCAACAGGAAGTACTCATTTCATCGGATTGACACACGGGAGAAAGGAAAATAGGATCATTTGAGGTCGTCTTCCCATAAAGGTCACAACTCCAGTCCAAAAGCATCGAGTTTGCTTCTTTACTGGATAAGCAATAAACAATTCCGCGCTCTATTGGCACACCATCTTCAGGACGATAAACCCCTAGATTAAAGGGGAAATGGCATACCTAACTAGTAATTCTACCACAGACACGCCACCTCAGACAAATTCCATACTCGAGGAACACATTTCAAAGGCAAGCAGCAGCTCGGCATTATACAGGAAAGGAGGAAGAGAGGAAATGAGCTGAAAGGGATCGAACAAGAGAAGCCATTGGAAATCTGACCTGAAAATTATAGGGCTGAGGCGGAGGTAGGCGAACCTGCGACTGGAATTTGCAGAACTCTTGGTCGGTTCGATCCCCGCATGGATGAGATGGTTAAGGTTTTTACGTTTTTGTGGTTAGGGTTTCGGGGACGGAGTCCGCCCTTTCTATTATTTTTCTATCGATAGATATGTTTTTTCTAATTACAAATTACAACTTCTGAAATTATTTTTCTTATTTATTTATTTTTAACGAAAATCGGAAGGTTGTCCCGATTGATCAAATGAAGAACCTCCTTTATTAATTTAAAAAAAAATAATAAAAGACAGATATTTTATCTTGAAAATATCTTTTATTCCAGATTGGTTGCTTGCAGCTATTAAATAGATAGAATTACTCTATAACGTCTAAAATGTGTTTAGGATTTATAGTTTATGATTTAATTTGATTAAAATTAAATATATAACTTTTTATATTGTAACAACTCTTCTGATATGCTATACCAGCTACTAGCAGTTATATAGTTGTAATTAAATTATAAATTTTAAAATTTGAATATTATTCTACATAAATATTTTTTGAAAAATAATATGTAGAGAAAAAAATCTTAAATTTTTTTTTAGAAATAGACATATAAAATGATGGGTCCACAAAAGTAAAAATAGTGAACCATTAATTTATTTATGTGTCCTGAAATTTTCTTTGAAATTTTATCTCTCTAGATATCATTATTCATATTTGTTTATTAAGTTGATCAAAATTATTTAAATTTTATTAAACTCATTTTAAATTAATTAAAATTACTTTTAAAATTTACTAAATAACTACTACAATATTACAACTATTGTATTATATATTACATATTATAATAACCATATAATAACTTTTATACACTATAACAACAATTATAGCTATTATCATAATACTCAAAATTAAAGAATAACATTTTAGCAGCTGCTGCACTAACTTAAAAAATCAAGGATATTCTTGGATAAAATACCTGATAGGTTCTTTTTTTATTTTTTTAAACAAGGAATGTCCTTTAAAAAAAAAAAAAATTGAGACGTCTAAGTAAAGAATCTAAGCGAAGCTCGATTAATTCGATAGCTTCATATAAGAGCATAGCATAAAATTTATGCGCACTCAAACTTACTTCTAGAATATTCGTTCATTGATCCTCTTATAATTTTTTTTTAAATTAATTAAAAAAAATCATATCTGACTAATTTTATTTATATGAAAATATTAATCAAATTAGATAATATCGATCGATTTAATTTTATAAAAAAAATTTATTAATTGAAAAGTACTGGATAATCTAAAAACTCAGTATGTGTATAGCCAAAGCAACGGTGGAATGAGAGGACGTTTGTTTTTTTGTTATCTAACCATAAAGATACGTGTCCACAACTTAATAATCCAACTTGTAATTAAATTAAGATGTATTTCTTTCTACTAACTTAATAATTCAACTTGTAATTAAATTAAGATGTATTACTTTCTACTAATGAACTCTAAAATGTTATTATTTTATACAAAACAACCTTAAAATGAAGCGCTATTTTAATAATTTTTCAAAGAGAAAGACTCTTTTAGCGATATTGATACGATAATACGATATTGATAAAAGAGCATCCATAGCTGTCTTATTTATTATTTGTTATAACTTATTTTACCCCTGTGTAGACATTTTTTACCTGTTATGTTATTTATTTATTTTTTAAAAAACAAAAATCACAAGATATCCCGATTTATCAAATGATAACATCCTTTATAATTTATAAATAATAATAATAATAATAATAATAATAAATCAAAAGATAGATATTTTATTTTAAAAAATATCTTTTATTGAAGCCCAATACCTATTATAACATATAAAAATTACTCTATGACTTCTAAATATATTTAAGATTTAGAATTTATGAGTTAATTTGATTAAAATAAAATATATGATTTTTTATATTATAAAAAAATAATAATAATTCCAGTTAGTCTCACTAACTATGGTGATTAACCCGGTCTCACGGAAGTTTCCCATAGGCCACCAAGGTAAATCGAGAAGCGCACGTGATGACTAGCCCAGAAGCCCAGCATCCTTTAATTACGCCCCCTATTTATAGGAAAAATTTCTATAAATATGTCGTAGCTGAGGTTCGAACCACGGGTATCTGGGAGACAACCTGAATATCCTACCATAATACTATAGTCCCGGGGACTAATTTTTCATATTATAATAACTATTAATTGTTACATATTGTAGTAGCTAATAGTAATAACTACTACACATTTAAATTAATTCATAAATAAAAAAAAAATCTAAACTCTCAACCCTGTTATATAAAAATACTTTTTATCAACTTAAATTAAATAAAATTATTTAAACTTCATCAAAATCAAAATCAATTTAAATTAATTAAAATTAATTTTAAAAACTACTAAATAACTGTTATAATATTAGAAAGATTTATATTAAGCATTACAAAGTATAATAACTACATAATAACTTTTACACATTGTAATAATAATTATAATTACTACAACAACACTAAAAATAAAGAACAATATTACAATAAGTACTCAATAACTCCTATATGTTATAAAAAAAAAGAATACCGATAATTTTGTTTTGAATTTTGTACTTTTTTTTTTAATATAATTAAAGTATACCAGCAAAGCTCGATTGATTAGATCGCTTCATATAAGAACATACTTTATGCACAGTCAAAAACTTACTTCTAAAAGATTCACCTTTTTTGAAAACTTAGAACATCTCCTATGAGAGTGTTAGACACAAATAATTTGTTATCGGAGATTTTAGAGGACTTAGTTGAATTTAAAATTTATATAGAATTTTTAAATTCAACTTACAGTCGAAATGATCTGAGTGGATAATCTCAGGCTGCCAGCAGAGGCTGGTTTCCGTAACGCAGCAGAACTGAGCGATAGGGCAGGTCTGCAGAGCGGTAGAGCAGGTCTATAGAGCGGCAGACTAGAGCGGAAGACTAAGTCTGCAGAGCGGAAGAGTAGGTCTGCAGAGCGGTAGACTAAGCAGTCGAGTAGGTCTGCAGAGCGGAACACTAGAGCAGCAGACCAGAGCAGTCGAGCAGGTCTGCAGAGCAGAATGACCAGGTCTGTTGGAGCAGATCTGCAGAAAGGAAGATCAGGTTTGCAGAGCAGAATGACCAGGTCTGTTATAACAGATCTGCACAAAGGAAGACCAGGTCTGCAAAGCAGAATGACTTGTTAGAGCAGATCTGCAGAAAGGAAGACCCGGTCTGCAGAGCAGAATGACCAGGTCTATTAGAGCAGATCTGCAGAAAGGAAGACTAGGTTTGCAGAGCAGAATGACCAGGTCTGTTGGAGCAGGTATGCAGTGGGACAGACCAGAGAGGCAGAGAGGAAGACCAGATCTGCAGAACAGAAGACCAGGTCTGCAGAGAGGAAGACCAGGTTTGCAGAGCAGTCTCGACAGAGCAGTAAGGTCGGGCAAAAATCCCGACCGAGCAAGCTGACCGAGGCCTGCAAGTAGCAGTTTCCTTGAAACAAATTCGTCCACCTCCGGCTGTGCTTCGAGGTTTACTCGGGTCGTCTGCTTCCCAAGATACAACGGTTGACCATGAACTCCACCAAGCACTGGTGGTCACGGCGAACTGAGTGGTATCCAAATGCTATCACGGGCACTCTGCCGAGCAGGAATTGCGCGACAGAGGAGGGGAATAAGGTGGTGTTATCTGCGTAACATTTTGCCTGTGGTCGCAGCCTCCTTATATAGGAGCTCAAGACCAAAGGACAACATTAATAATCAATTAAAATGCCAGCGTTTCACTTGGTTGTTTTGATTCTGCATTAATCTTTCTTTAATGCATTCGTTACACAAGTAGCAAAAAGATTTATGTGGCAAAATGCTGGTTGTTCCTCTTGGGTAAATTTTGCCCTGACCAGTTCGGCATTCGTGTGCACAGGTCGCGCTCGCACACGAGTCAACTTGGTTCATCAGTGCAATCCGGACCCTGAATTTGCACCCCCTTATTTGTTCACAT
>JBBMJZ010000019.1:18459610-18470493 GCA_037833815.1 Zingiber zerumbet
AGTAAAGTTACCATTCAACTGGTCCAATCGACTGGGCAGTAGACTGGGAGTGAACAGAATACTTTTGTTCACTCAGCCTATGAAGACCAGTCGACTGATCCATGGTGAGCAGTCGACTAGCATCGAGCTGTTAGGTTGTAACGGTCGAATTCTATAGAGGTTAGTCGTCTGGTGACGAAAACATAGCTTGAGTGTTTCCTCTCAAGCTCTATATAATAGAACTCAGATTAGCCGTCTAGTGACGAAATTAGAGGTGATTAACCCCTAATAGAGTCTCCAAAGCTCAGAGTAATCCAAGAGTTCTTGATCGAGTTTGTGGTGAGGTTTCTCCACCGATAAGGAGGATTGAGCTAGCCGGAGTTCCGAGAACTAATCCACTCACAGATTGAGGGATCGTCCACCTTACGAATAGTCGTGGAGTAGGAGCATCATTTCTGAATCACGTAAACAAACGTGTTAGGATTTGTTTTCTTTCTTCTTGTCTTTAGGATTAGCTTTTATATTTGGTTATATGTATTTCCATTGCGCTAATAAGTATAGAAAAGCGAATGAAGTGGATGACCGTCTATTCACCTCTTCTAATCAATAATCAAGGCCCCAACACAGTAGAGCTCTGGCAAGCCTTCTTTGCTAACCTGACAGAGTGGTGGGATAACAGGAACAATAAGGTAACAAATCTATCATCTATTCCATGAAATCAGTGAGGCAAGGATTTTCTCGCAAAGAGTGATATCAGTAGTTGGTCTTGATATCTTCTGCATACGGAAATTGATTAGTACATAAAGAGGCTTTTGATTCATAGAATCTTTTAAGATTTTGATGGTGAATAAAAAAACTTGGAATATGAAATTCCCATGTTTAACTCATATGTGGCAATCTATTTGGGAAACCAGCATTCCCATTAGAATCAGCAGACAAGTGTCTCCTTCCAAGGGAATAGTTATCATACATTTTCGTTAGAGGAATCTATGACTAGAATGTTTGGGCTTGAGCATGCATTTACAATTTGATAAAGATAGTGGTGTGTAAAAAAACTTCATCTCGATCATTCAACTATCTATTTTGAATAAAAACATCATTTATTTTTTTCATAATTAAAACAATTTAAGGATGCTTTATTTTCTAGTTACAACATTCATTGTTATTATTCTATTTTGATTTTTCTAGCCAAATATTGTCTAAGAAAATAAATAATACTTCATAGAAAGTGAAACTTGCTATATTTCTGGTCCTTTGGTAAAACTGGAGCAGTGACTATCAGAGTTGTTGGAGTTTTCAAAGACTGGATTTTAATTGCTCTTTCCACTTATATTTCTTGAATCGACAATTACTAGTCTTAATATAATTAGCCATACTATTGGTAAGCTCTAGTTTCATTTCTTAAAATCTTTTTACTCCGTAGCTGATTTTATTTTATTTTTATCTCTTCCTAATGCTTTCAATTTATCTAGCTCTAAGTGGTGTTGTCATGTACAACTACCTAAAGGTCAAGGATGTCCGAGCATCAAATCAATTTCCTACAGAAAGTACTCCTGAAAGGGCAACGAAGGTTAGAAATTAGAAACGATAGAGCACAACATTTACCTACATATGGAGTAATCATGCTATTCATCTGACATATAAGCCTAACATTATAAGCCTAACATTCATAGTAACTTGACATCTTATTTTCTGTTTCTAGTTAAAGTTTGACAATTTCTTTCGATGATACTGAGCTTGGATGGGAAAAGGCAGCCTACGTTTCTTTGAAAAATAAGTTTGAATGGGTTTCAACTATTTGTGCAGTATTGGAAGCTGGAGAAGAAGCCGTCAGATTTATTCGGAGATAACGTCATCAACATGATGATGTCTTCCCCATGAATCTTCAGTCAGTAGCCCAGCCTACATTACTAATGAATTAATGTCTTATTGTCATTTTCTTAGTTCTTCAACTTGAAGATTATGCAAAGCATCCTTCTGTAAACTTTAAGAGTTGCAACATTGATTTTTGGAGATTGAGAACACGGATTTTGTTTTCCTGCTAGGTACAAACAAAGAATCTGTGCTGCATTCGGTGAAGGTTTGTATGAAGGACTTGATTGGCTCTCCAGCAACATCGCCAGTAAGGTATCTACTTTTTGGTTTTTCAAAGTGGAATCTATTATCTATTGCTTAAAACAATCATTTTATAGTTATATAATCTGTTTAATGTATTAATTATGTGAGCTTACTTATTGTCTTGAGTTTAATATATTGATTATGTGAGTTGTTTTATCTTAACTATAATGTAATATTTTTCTTCCTCACAAATGAATGTGGAAAGAAACTGAAAGTGAAATTTTTATTTTATCAAGAAGGGTACTCATATATTTCCGAGAGAATACAATATTATTAGAAAAATTCAATCTAAAAAATAAGATGTATTGGAACTAATATGCATGTCTAGTACGTAGGATTTTTGCTTTTATATAAACTTAACATGGATCTAAACTTTGTGGATTATGTTTTTGAATTATATTACATTTTTTGTTCAATAGTAAGAAGATTGATCAATTATATTTTTATAGTATTTTTAATTGGTGTTATTTATAAGGGTTTAATTAAGTAATATATTGTGTAAATATAATAGACAATGATTTTATAAATAGAAAAAAAATAACGTTTTTTATGCATTGCAAAATATTGCTTTGCAAAAAATGACAATGTTTTTTTAAGCGTTGCAAAAGTATTGTCTTTGCAAAAAATGACAACACTTTTTAAACGTTGCAAAAACATTGTCTGTGTAAAAATGACAATGTTTTTTATGCATTTTCTTTGAACGAACTTTTAACAACAGTGCTTTTAACAACGCTTTTTTAGCCACAAAGACAATGTATAAAAAACGTTGTCTTTCAGCCTTTTTCTTGTTGTGCGAGGTGCCTCCCTGCCTTTTCAACTAAGGCCTCATCTATCTCTTGATGAAACCGAGAGGAGTCTCGGGGCTCCGAGGTGTAAGGAACTAGGGTACTAAACACGCAGAAAGCGCAGCGAAAAATATCTAGTTTATATTAGAAGATCTATGCAAAGGAAGAAAACATATACTAAGTTTTAATATGATAGGGCGATATACCTTTGATGCGTGTACTCGATCTCCCGACAACTAGGATCTCAGCACAATCACGTGTTCGTGCCTCTTTCGGTATCCATACGAACACAAAAAAAGGAGAAGACCAACACTCAAGGTTGTGCTAGCAACCCTCTAATGAGTTTCTGCCAAAGAAAGAGAGGAGAAGAAGAAGAATGAATTCACACTCAAAAATGAGAGAAAAAAATACTTTTGTACTTCATCCAATGAAATTACTTAATGAGCATTAATTCACTTAATGAGACTTAATGAGCATTAACACTCTATCAAGGCTATTTTTAAACTCTTTATTTTTTAATTCAATTTTGAAATTGAATGAATTTCAAAATTAACTTTTCTAATGTTTTATTAATCTCCATTAATCCTCTTTAGTGAATGAATTCACTTGAGTCTAACTCAAGTCTAATTCAGATTATATTGAATCTATATGGTTGGATTCACTTGAGTCTAATTGAATGATTCTAATTTGGATGTGTCAATCATCTCATAATTAACTCTTAGAGCTAATACTAACAATCTTCCACTAGCTCAAGTGGCAATCACTAAAATAATCTCATCTAATGGTTCATCACATTTTAGTCAAACTAAAATGAACCTATCTCCAAATTAATATGTTCTTTGTGTGTGACCAATATGTTCTCGTAATGTTGGCAATGCCTCTAAAACTATTTTAGATATATAATCAATGAGTGACATCTAGCAATGCATCATTGCTACACAAGTGACGAGAATGTTGAGATTCGACTTAACCTTTCCGTGGCTATTATCTTGTATGACTCTATCCTTCTATCCTTAATATCTAGATTGATTAATGAGGTATAGATCATGTCATCCTCTTATCAACTTTTGTGTTTCTTGATCTCTAAGTAGACACATTCAATCAAATAAACTCAATATCTCATATTGACTCATATGATCATGGACATGTTTTCTTTTGTTCTACTAATCAAGGGGTCCACATATATAGCTTCCGTTATAGGGAAGAGATTGATCTCATCTACATCACTCACATCCCTCTATATAACTCATTGCATACTCAGTGATCGACTTTATAGTCCACCCTGTTACAGATGGCGTTTGACGATACCAAAGTACACAACTCCTTATGTAGGGAACCATAGTGACTTCAGGTATAAAAACTATTCATACCAATAGTCATATGAGAATATTTATGACACTCATATAATGATCTATGAAATATTTTCATGGCGGGTCATTCAGTATATATTCTCTAATATATACTCATGTGTCAACCTGATATCTCATATCCATGACTTGTGAGATTAAGTCATCCGTTGACCTACATGCTAGTCTCAACGCATTAATATTGTCCTTGTATATTAATGCTTGACTAGGAATAGTTAAGAGTAGTGTTCTATGTATATCTACAATATCTCACTATCAATTCAATCAATTGATATGATATAGATAAGAACCTACTACTCAAGGATATTATTATATTTATTCAATCGACACTGAACTAAAATAAATATAGCAACCAACTTTACCTTTTATTTATAATGAAATATGATATAATAATGTGCCCTTTACAATTATCTCATAATTGGTACTAGGGCTAATACTAACAGTCTAATCATGTATAATAAAAGCAGTAAACAAAGCATCAAACAAGTTTATCTAATGATAAAAATGGTCTTTCTATTGGCTTCCCTTGGATCATAGCCTCAATAAGGTCTATCAAGGTAATGGATTTGATCTTTGGAGATCCAATATTGATCAAGTCCAAGTGTTCAACTTGATTAATCAGGTTAGACTTGGGGACCCATGCTTGGACTAAGTTTCTATTTGATTGATTTACAAGAGACAAGTAAGATCTAAATTTGTATATAGCCTTATACCCAAGTCCGGATCGATTATATACGACTCTTTGTTTTCTAAGAATCATATCAAGATTCTTGGAACTCAAGGTGAACCGTTCCAATGTATCTTTCAGTTTCTTGACTTGACTTTTCAGGCTGGAATTTTCTTCGTCAAGTTGTTGGACTTGAGTTAAAGTTCCAATCAGAATAGATTTAGTCAAGGAGTTTGGGTTAGTCACTTCATTAAGGGTCGTTACTTCCTTTTGGAGTGACTTGACCTGGATATTGGATTTGGATAACTTCCTTAATAGATATGAAATTAAATTTTATAAATTATTGACTTGAGTACCATCAATTAGAGAACTTACAATATTATTTGGCCCTTCGAAAATGGATATGGATCCGTGGCTTCTTTCAGACTCTATTTCTGATTCGGCTCCGACTTCATATTTGGACTCTGTTTCAGCAATGTATGTTTGTACTGGTAGAGAAAGGAAGGTTGTTTGCTCGTGTTCTTCGTCAAAATCTTCCGAGGATTCAGACAACGTTGCTTTTAAGGCTTTCCTTCTTCTTTGCTTCTGGTTTGGACTCTCCGGCTTCTAGTGTCCCTTCTGGTTGTAGCCATAGCAGGTAACTCCAGATTTGACCTTCATGTTTGATTGAGTCACCTTCTTTTTCTTAAGTACTTTCTGAACTAGTTTAGCTAGTTCGATGGTGATTTCATCTTCTGAGTCCGATTCATCTTCGGACTTGGATTTAGTTCGGCGCTTGATTTTTGGTTCCCTCGTTCTGTTTGTACCTACGACCAAACTAATACCTTTCTCAATTGGTAGTGCATTAGTCTGTTTGTGAAGTTTAAATTCAAAAAATAACACATCTAGTCTAATTAAAGAAAGATCCTTAGATACCTTGTAGACATCTACCATTGATGCTCACAATGTATTCCTTGGAAAAACATTTAGCGCGTACCTGATGATGTCACGATTCTCCACTTTTTGTCTGATCACGTGGAGGTCATTCAGAAGATCTTGGATACAGGCGTGTAGCTGGCTCACCGTCTCACCTTCTTACATTTTTGATGTTATACAATTTATTAAGAATTAAATCACATTTGCTTACCTTAATGTCGGAGGTGTCCTCGTGCAGTTCAATTAGCTTCTCCCATAACTCCTTGGCACTGTTGAAGGGGTCAACCCAGTTCAACTCTTCTTTGGTTAGTCCATATTAGAGGGTCTGGGTTGCTTTTGCATCAGCTTCAATCTTCTCACATGTTCATGCATCCCATTTATCACAGGGGATGAGTACTCCATCTTCGATAGGAAATGTGAATCCAGTTTGAATTATAATCCACATTTCCACCTAGGTCTTGAGATGATACTCCATTTGGCTCTTCTAATAGCTGAAGTCCTTGCCGGAGAAGAGAGATGGGTGAGCAATGTTGTAGCCTTCTTGGTAGGCTATTTAGAAAAAGACTGTTGCAAAGACAAAAATGATGAAACTTATTCCAAGACTTAGTCTTGGATTAGTAGTGTGGTAGGAAAATAAGGCAATA
The DNA here is from genome assembly GCA_037833815.1 of Zingiber zerumbet. Classification (NCBI taxonomy): domain Eukaryota; kingdom Viridiplantae; phylum Streptophyta; class Magnoliopsida; order Zingiberales; family Zingiberaceae; genus Zingiber; species Zingiber zerumbet. Next base: position 18,466,086 of record JBBMJZ010000019.1, read on the forward strand.
AATCGGCTTGAATAGTGTTGCACTAATTTTGAGAACAAATTTGTCAGGAGAGGTTATTAGACCAATCCTGACTTATAGCAAAAATTTGAAATGGAAAAAAGGCGTAAGAATTATTTAAAAAAATAGATGAAAAAGCAATGAAAAATGCTTGAACGATAGTTGTACCTATTTAGAGTAACCCCTCTCTGATACCAATTGTAGAATTGAGACGTGATAGAGGGAGGGAGGGGGGGTGAATAGCACTCATGACTTTCACATTCAAGTAAAACACAGCAGAATAGAGATAGGAAAGAGAGCAAAGCAAAGCAATCACTAACATGTTTCTTTTACTTGGTTCGGAGCCTGTGATGACTCCTACTCCAAGGCCCGCACATAAGAGTGCTTTTGATGGACAATCACTAATCAATCGTAAAGAGTACAAGTACAATTTGAAATAATTACAAGTAATTAGAAAAGTAAAGAATACCGACGACTTTATAGGATGAAATCTTCAGCAGAATCGTCATCGGAGCTTTTGGACGTCATAGAGGATTTATCAAAGCAGCACACAAAAGCAAAAGTTGCTTAGAATGTGTTAGAACCCCAGGGTGGTTTTGATGTAGTCAACCAAGTTTAGTTAGGTCCTGTTGTATTTGATCCTTGTGTCTAAGTGCTCAAGAGCTTAAGAACATAAGAAGTCGAGTGGAAGACGCAGCTAGCGAGAAGGGTGGCATGGGAAAGGAGCCGACGGGCATGGTGCATTCGAGGGACGAAATGTTACGGAAGAGTACACCTATGGACGAGAAGAGCGTGCGTAGTGTTCGAGGGACGAGAAGCTGGGGAGGAAGCTTGCTCGAGGAGAAGGCCAGAAGATGGGTCTGGGTGAGCCCAATTTCGGATGAACGAAATCACCCAGACGATCGGAATAGGGAAAGAGCAAATGGAGCTACTGAAGCCGCTGAAGGTGCCTCCAATGCTGCTGGAGGTGTCCTCGCGCCTTTCTGGTGGAAGACACCTTTAATCTCTTGAAGGTGCCTTCGAACCTTTATAGAAGGTGCCTTCAACTACTTGAAGGTGCCTTAGACTGGGTAAAAGTGATCGTTGGCGAAGATAAAGCATTATCTTTACTTGCCTCGCTGGAGACACCTTCCACCTTGTTAGAGGCACCTACCAGCTTTGGATAAGATTTTTTAGGGGCTATAAAAAACACCCCTAGAGGTAGGAAATAGACTACAACTTCTATATTCGTTTCCTAGCAACTTTTTGAGCGTTCAAAGTGTGTAAAAGACTTCTCTGCCTTCAGCAAAGGAGATCTGCTAGTGCTTTTCAACGCCTTGATTAACAATCACATAGGTTGTAACCAAGTAAACCTCTAGCCTTTTACCTATTCTTTATTTTATTAGTTGTTCATTTATTGTTATTATAATTGTGCTATCGTGCTGCTAATCTACATTGAAAGAATGAGAAGGATTTTTTTATTTTATCATATACAGGCAACTCACCCCATTCTTGCCGGCCCCCACAGCATCAACAATTAGTATTAAAGCTAGAACTCTTCAGAAGGACTAACCGCCGACTGAAGCACCGAGACGATGCCAGACCTAGCATCTTCCCGCCTAAATTCGAGGGGGAGTTCGTGATATGGAAAAGAAAAATAGAGGTATTTTTTAAAACTGATTTTGATTTATTGTTACTATTAAAATATGGATTTGTAGCACTGAAAGATAAAGAGGAGTATCAATGGACCAAGAAGGAGCAAGTAAATTTTGTGACAAATGGACGAGCCAAATTCCATCTACTGAGTGTGCTACCCCGCAAGAAGTCAACAGAATTGACGCCTAGGAATCATCAAAGGAACTTTGGAAGAAGTTCCTGGAACTACACGAAGATACGTCTGAAGCCAAACTCACGAGACTAGATTTGCTCTAGAACCAAATCAGCAACCTTCGGATGGAAGAAGGTGAATCAGTTGCTCATTTACAAGGAAGAATCAAAGAGTTAATCACCGGATTAACAAATCTCGGAGAAACAGTAACTAATCGGGACGTGCAAAGGAATGCTTTAAATACTTTCCCAAGGATACCGGAATGGACATCTATAGTAGACTCCTACTATATTTATAAAGACCTCGAGGTAAGTACATTAGAAAGCCTCTTTTCTACTTTTGAATTACAAGAGTCTCGATGTGTAGGACAAAGAAAGGGACCAAGTCAGAACCTAGCACTACAAGCCCAGAAAAGCGGACCAGACTCAGAATCTGAAGCATCCATCGACGTAGATGAAGCAACATTATTAGTAAGAAAATTTAATAGATTTATTAAATCAAACAAATTCAAGTCGCAATGAAAAAGGACTTAAGAAGCAAAAGGAAGATTCGATACTATAATTGCCAAGAAGAAGGATACATTAAGGACGATTGCCCTAAACTGAAGAAAAACTAGGGCAAAAGACCAACAAGAGAGAAACTCAATAATTTAAAGGCGACATGGGATGACTCTTCATCCTCTAAATCCGAGATCGAGGCCTACGCCGGACTAGCCTTACTGGCTTACCACCAAGGAGAAGATGAAAGCAGCTTAGAGTTGAGCATCGATGAAGGGAGAGGATCATCATAAGAAAGCTGCTATGAAGAGAAAATATTAGAACACGAGGTAAGTAAGGTACGCGCCTTAACTCCTAAAAATTCATTTCAATTTATTAAAGTACTTTCTAAGGATTTAGAAAAAATAGAAAGAGAAAATGCTAAATTAAAAACAATCTTAGTAAAAACCTGCCCTTTAGAAATGTATGATAAGTTAAAGAAAGAAAATAAAAAATTGAAGGACCAAATTGAAAAATCTATAAATTTTGCATGTCTTAATCAAACTGTTTGGAAAAATGATAGAAGTCTAAATTGGTATTTTAGATATCATAAGGGTCAAATTAGAAAGTTATCATCAAAATATGTTCTAAAAGATACTTAATCAATCTGGTAGGAAGAAACCTATATTGGGTTCTCAAATCCTCTTAGAATAATTATTTTCTTTTCAATTTGTAACAAAAAAAATAATTAAATGTTTAATTTCTTTAAATGACTTTGTCTAGAAGTGGTTGTTGTTCCAATATTCAAGAAGGCCTAGTGCCTCGCTACAGTCTAGAAGCTAATTATTGAAATGAATATTTAATAGACTAACTATTAAATAGTTAACTATTATAAAGGTAGTTTTTAAATTAAAGTTTTTTTAATTGATTTTCTGCTTAAGTTAACTCCTTTATGTAAAATTTTATAACTGTTAAACAATAAATTTTCTATGGATTATTTGCCGAAAACTTCATTTCTAAATCTAAAAAATCTTGAAACTTATTTTTGAAAAAAAATTAAATTCTGTTGATCTTTAAGAAAAATTTTCCTTAACCCTTAGAAAATTTAATTCTTTATCCAACTTTGCATTTCTCACTTTATTTTTGATGTGATCAAAGGGGGAGAAATTAGTACATGTCCAGGGGAGTTTGGATATTTGCATAAATACTTTTTTTACTAAATTATTTAATTCATTGTATTGCAATTGATATTTGCAATTTACTTATGTTATTACATTTTTTTAACCCTAACTTTAACTTGGGTTGATGCACATCAAAAATGGGGAGATTGTTAGAACTCCGGGGTGGTTTTGATATGGTCAACCAAGTTCAGTTAACTTCTATTGTATTTGATTCTTGTGTCTAAGTGTGCAGGAGCTTAGGAACATAAGAAGTCGAGCGAAAGATGCAGCTAGCGAGAAGGGTGGCACGGGAAAGGAGTTGAGGGGCTTAGTGCATCCGAGGGATGAAATGCTGCGGAAGAGTACATCAGTGGATGAGAAGAACGTGCACGACATTTGAGGGATGAGAAGCGGGGAGGAATCTTGCACGAGGAGAAGGCCGGAAGATCGGTCCGGGTGAGCCTAATTTTGGATGAATGAAATCACCCAGACGATCGGAGTAGCGAAATAGCAAATAGAGCTGTTGGAGGCGCCCTCGTGCCTTTCTGGTGGAAGGCGCCTTCAATCTCTTGAAGGCACCTTTGAGCCTTTATGGAAGGTGCCTTCAACTACTTGAAAGCACCTTAGACTAGGCAAAAGCGACCATTGCGAAGATAAAATATTATCTTCACTCGCCTCGTCGGAGGCGCCTTTCACCTTGTTGGAGGCGACTTCAAGCTTCGGATAAGATTTTCTAGAAGCTATAAAATGACCTCTGGAGTTAGGAAACAGATAACAACTTATGTATTCATTTCCTAGCAACTTTCTGAGCGTTTAAAGTGTGTAAAAGGCTTCTCCGCCTTTAACGAAGGAGATCTGCTAGTGCTTTTCAATGCCTTGGATTAACAACTACCTAAGTTGTAACCAAATAAATCTCTAGCCTTTTACCTATTCTTTAATTTATTAGTTGTTCGTTTATTGTTATTATA
>JBBMJZ010000019.1:18499335-18523675 GCA_037833815.1 Zingiber zerumbet
AGATTGCCGGGGACTGATCCACCGAAGGATCAAGGGATCGTCCACCTCAAGGACACGTCGTGGAGTAGGAGCATCATTTCCGAACCACGTTACATCGAACGTGTTAGCGGTTTGCTTGTTTTTCATTGTCTTAGTTTATTTTCCGCTTGTGCAAACTAATCTTTTGTAGAGAAGAATTCGAATTGAGGGTGACCTAGCTATCCAACCCCCCTTCAAGCGGCCACCGATCCTCTAACAAAAACTTCTATCAACCTTTGTTGAATTTGTTATTCGAGAAAGATGAGAGAAGGTAGGGGTGGACTCTATAAAAAAATTGATTAAAATATGTTTTCTGAAAGTGATCCCCAAAACATTGCCAATCTTCAATATGGGCATTCACATTTTAACATACATTCTTTTAAAAAATTCTTTAACCTCATTTGTTCTAGTATTATGAACAAAAATGATTCCCAAACTTATGATTGTTGTATTATCAAATCTAATAACGAGATATAGTAGTATCTAGTTGGTACATAACACGATCTGGAAGCTGCACCGTGGGTATTTTTGCAGAATCAGTCTTTTTGAAGTCCATGATTCTGTTGCACGCTTGCAGCCACCCAAAAAAATGCCGTTTGTTGCATTGTTATTATCTACCTGCAACTACTTTTATAAACGATTAAATCTTATTTATGCATAATACCATAAACATTCCTATACTCAGGTACTTCCTGAGACATATAAAGCTTTCATGCTAATGCCATGTAGTTATAACTAATAATAAATTATTACTGATGTATGATTGTCTTTCTGGCAGCTTCAAATAAACTATCCATGCTTCCATTGGTGGGGAACAACCTCTTTTTCTTAAAGTATTAGTAGCACGTCTTGTAGCGTCTAACGTGGATCATATGTTTGGGCAATTATCATTCAAAATTTTTATTTTCATACACGAGTTCTATCATTGTATAGCTCCTTGGGCTTCAGTGAATGACATAGTTAACAAGATCTTTCATAATCAGACTACTCATGTGGAATTAATGATCTTGTTTAATACCAACATCTCATTTTTTTCCATCCTTTTGTTTTTAGTTTTTGTGCCAACATCTTGTTACCTTCTAATGTTGTTTGTTACCTCCTTATTTTAGGTTATTGAGTTTGATTTCTCAAATGAAAGTAATTGTCACTATGTGGTGGTTTTTCAATATGGCTCTGTCGTGTTGTTTAATGTTTCTGAACAAAAAGCTGATGGCTACCTGAAGATTGTCGAAAACCATGCATTAATTATGTTGCCGGAGAGGGCAAAAGATGGTATGCATGCAGGACCTTTGCTATTTTTTTTCCAAATTTGTCTTCTTGTATATTCTGTAATAATCCAAATATAAAAAGGGAATTTGAAACACACCATGCTTATTGTCCTATTGGTTGCTTAGTGCACCCCTAGAAGTTGATGTCTTATCTAGATTTGTACATCCAACTTTCTATATAAATGTTGAATGCTCAATCAAACTCAACTATATAAGTCCCAGAATACAAATGATTTACGACAGTTTAATAAATATGACATATTGTCATCTCTTCTGTGCCATATATTGTCAGTACTTGCCTCTAGGAATATATTTTGCAGTTAATCTTCATAGAATAAAAGTATACATTGTTTACGATATAATCTGAAGTTAGAATAGCTTTTATGTTATCCGGAATGATATTTATACATCTGTGTTGGGAATAACTTTTCCTTTGAAATTGATATCTATGGTGTTTGAATTCTATCAGCCAAGTCTACTTTGATGTGTTCCAGTTCTCATTCATTTTTTATATATTATATTTTATAGTATTTATGGTTTGTAATTTTTCCTTATATTTGATGGTTGAAGTTTCAATTCTCACAAGTTGGATTCCAGATTGTACTCGTCCAATCCAAAAGAGCAACGGAAATAAATTTGTAACAACTGATTCTGTTGCTTGTTCTTTTACCACTGTCTTGCTTGATGATATACCACTGTCTCTTACTGTATGAGACTTACTCTAAATGAGATAACAAGCCATATATTGATAATAAGTTTTGAAGTCGCTTACAAAGCAATAGGTTGTGGGTAGTTGGTGTTATTTGTAATTTTGTCTTGCAATATTTTAAGTGTAGCTCGATCCAATAAGATATTAATAAACTTGTGCTACAAAATAATCTGCAGGGTTATTAATAGCATAATTGTTTTAGAGAAGTGGATATGGAACATAGGTGGAACATGACTCCTGCTTTTATTGTGGTTGAACAGTTGACCTTCAAAATAACTAAATCTGGTAATCACCAAGAAGCAATGTTCAACTACAAATATTTGCAATTGCCAGGAGTGTTTTTTTTCTCATCATACTATGCAAGTGGCATATCCAGATTCTGTTAACCCTGCCATCTGGACTTGGACTTCTACAAATGCCGACTCAATAGCTTGTTTTCTGGAACAATAGTTAAATAAGATCCAAATACTTATTGGTTGCATATAGGGTTTAACCGATTGCATTTAAGCTACCTAACAACATTTGCCAATATGAACAATTGTTGATTAAATTTGGATCTTAAGGCATCTAGTTAATGAATAAATTTCTAAGCAGATTGTAGACATTAATAAGCAATCACTGAAATCATAAATGAGTGAGCGCAAGTTACTGCATCTCGCCATTAACTTGAACATCGGTACTCAATGCTGCAATTGCATCTTTGGTGCTGTCTTCCCCTCAAGTTGTATGTATCAACACATGGTTCTTATTCTTAGACCAAAGAGTCATTATTTATGAAACCTAAGGACTCTGTTTTGCATATGCTATTGTTCATGCCATACCCTTGTTTTTCCATATAAGGGCACAATGTTATATTGTACCATGCCATACTTGATATTTTGCCTGTAGCTAATGAGGTTTAGTTTTACTAACAGAGTGATTTCATTGGGTATGATTATAGACTATTCAGTAGTTGAAATTCCAACTCTAAAGACATGGATGGAAGGTGGTCTTGACCACATTATGCTTAAAAGTTTGAGCGTCGATGGCATCCTCACCATTGCAAGTGTTCTTGGCCAAAGCATTGCCTTAGATTACTTTATTCGGCAGGTACATCAGCTGCATATGGATCTGTCAAATTATCATCTTTAAGTTTTATGAAGAACTGATATCAGCCTTGGCTTGGTTAGGTTGATGGAATGGTTGAACTGTTTAGCAACATTAATCATGAAATGGAGAAAACAGGTTATTTTCGGCTGAAGAACAAAATGCTTCTGCAATTAGTCGGAAAAGCAAATTCTATTCTGGAGGCAGTTATTCTGAAACTCAAGCTTTTTGACAGGTAAAATTTTCCTTTAGCACATATATTCTGAAAAATTTAGAAATCGCAATGTAGAATAGCTAATTTAAAATCAATATTGTATAGTTCAGCCTAAAGGGGATTAAGCCTGTACTAGCATGGTGATAGAAAGCTTGTCTTTGCTAGACCATGTTTGTTGAAAACAATAATTTGTGAAAGATTGTACTTTTTCCTAGGCATGCTTCTATTTGTGCTTCTTGCTCTTGTAGGAAACACGGTTTAATTACTTGTGATTATTCTCAAAAGGCTTAGATAAGCGGTCATGATAAGCATTTAATGATTGGAATCCAAGGGACGAGGGGCAATGCATGCTAACACATTATGTCAGTGCATACACAAGCTTTGTATAGATTTTGTTACTAATGTATGCCAGCTTACATGCTTTACACGCTTAGTCAATTTCTGTGTATATAATTTTCTGTTTCTAGTAGGAAAAATGGTGGTCGATGACGAAATTTTTTTTACTCCCATGACATAAATCTTTGTTACGATTAGATATTAGGCCCTGATATACTTAGTCTGCGATCAAAACTAATGGGAACAATATCCATACATGTGTACATAGTCAACCTTGAACATTTTCTTTGAATTTTGGTCGATATCCTACAATTATTTTGTTTTACTCATAAACAACATCAGTTGAAGTTCACTGTTCACATTCACTAATCAAAGGATATTTACACCTTCGTTATATATATCGGACAATTGTTTTTATCATGTGTCTGATCATGTGCTTTCTACAGGCCGGAGATTGCATGGAAGAATGCTAATTACGCGCAGATATGGGAGTACCTTCGTGATGATTTTGAGTTGACTAATAGATTTGGTAGCCTCCATTTTAAGCTGGAGTTTGTCGAGGTATGACTTGATTCCTTTTTTCATTCTCACCATCTCATGGCGGTTTTGGTCTGCTCTGATCTTATTATCGGTTTGCAGCGCAACATTTCGTTCTTCAGGAACATCCTGCAGAACAGGAAAATGCATTTCCTGGACTCTCTCATAGTTACTTTACTCGTCGTGGAGATCTTGATGTCGATATATCGTAATGTGTAAACTCTTCACAACCACAAGGCAGAAACCCGGAAGAGAGTGAGTCCTCTATCTTTGATATGAAGTTGTTCAAGGAAAACATCTTCAATTTTGATAGTTAAATTTATGTAAAAACCAAACTCTTGAGTTTATTGGGCTTCTGTTGTAAAGTGTTGAAATATTGACATTTGTTTTTAATAACGAAATCAAAACAAAGATTGGATGCAAAGTGTTTTTTGTTTTTTTTAATGATGGCAATTAATTTCTGTTGGTGAAAGTATTCATCTTCTACAAGTATTTGGATACATTTGGAGCAGAGCGTATGCACATTTAAAAGTCGATTTTTAAGATTTTCATCCTGTTTGAGATTTGAATCGTAACTCTGTTACGGCTCCTTTTGAGTGATTCATAGTTGCATTACATCCGCGGGGGCGAGCAAAATTGAAATAAAAATATTTTCGAGATATAAAGTATTTTTTTACTATATTTTTTTAAACGGAGAGGCCTTTCAATAATAATACTAAGAGTCTCCTAAGGAAAATGTATTTAATCCGAACTAACTTTCTTTTCCGATATCATACTTTAAAAAAAATATATTTTCATTTTGATCACTTTACATTCTGCTCCAACATTTAGGAGAAATCAACAAAATTGCGATCGTTCAACATTCGAGGTGCTCATTGATATTTACATTCTCCCTTTATAATGCAAGGGCCCCTCTCTCATTTTTCTTCCGTTCTTCACCGAAACAAGTCGTCGCTCGCTCTCTCGCGCGGATCGCCATCCATGGATCGGCTCCAACTTCTCCTCGTAGGTTTTCCCATCCTCCTCTTCTTCTCCGACGTCACCAATCTCTTCTCCGCCCCTCCTCCGCCGCCTCCTCCCAAACACTCCTCCTCGCGCCTCCACCACCACCATCAACACCCGCCTCACGCCCATACCCAGATCCCCGATTTCCCCACCAACTCGCAGGTAAATGTTCCCATCACTTGATTTTTGTTTTTTTTTTTTTGTTTGGAACCTAAATAATCGTGTGCGTCGATTGATCGATCTGCGCTTTGCTTCATATATGCAGAGTCCCCTGATCGGCGGGCTTGGTTATGGCACTAGGGTTGACCTGAAGTTCTGTGTTTCCTGTTCTTACAAGTAATGATTCTTGTCCTTCTATTTGTTATCTTCTTTCGATTGTTTGAACTATGCTCTCCAAAAAAATAGCACAATTGTTTTCCATATCCTGTAAAAAAATTGATGCATTTATTACCTATTATTAATCAGAAAACTAGACTTAGTATCAGTTTTTTTTTATAGGTTTCAACTAGTGAGAAATGTTGCGCATTGATAGACATACATGACACATCCTTGGTGGAAAAGTTCAGAACATTGTATGTAAGAGTTGTTGTATTCATTATTTTGGTGGATCACTTTCGTGATAGTTGTTGGTGCTTGATAGCAATCAAAAAGCATTAAGTAATCAAGCAGAGTTTTTGGCTACATGTGTTATATGCACTTCTCTGAGCCAAATCACAAAGATTTCATGTTAATGTTCCTCTATTTCCTTTCACAAACAATATAACAATACCTTACTTGCTTGAAATCCTCTCTTTTATATAAATTTCCTTGCTGACTTTGCTTATGGAGGAGGATTCAAATTTTCTTTTATGCTCTTAAACTAACATTCTAGATGTAACAAAACTTCGCTTCTTTTTACTTGTTTTCAACCAAAGGATTTCCACTGACAAGCTATTTTTCATTGGATCATCATTTAATCCACAGGAGAATTTGAAATTTTCATTTGTGATATATACAATACTCTGTTTCAGGGGTACTGCAATGACAATGAAGAAAATGCTGGAAACCTTTTTTCCTGGGATTGACGTAGTATTATCTAATTACCCACCAGCTTTCCCAAAGCGTGTGCTGAGCAAAGTTGTTCCTGTTCTTCAAATAGGAGTTGTTGCAGTTATAGCAGCAGGTGATCAGATATTCCCTAGATTAGGCATGGTTCCACCACCATGGTACTATACTTTGCGTGCCAATAGATTTGGCTCCATGGCGTCAGCATGGCTACTTGGCAATTTCTTGCAATCCTCTCTGCAGAGTTCTGGTGCATTTGAAGTTTATTGTGATGGTGCATTGGTAAGAAAATATTTCACATGTGTTGTTTTGACCAATTAACTTGCCTTAAACAAATTCTTCATTGTGTGTGTGCGCATTTGACACTCAAGTCAATGCATTTCTGATGCATTTCACATCTTATTGTTATGCTTGACTTCTTTTTTTTTTTTTTGGATAAAACTTGGACTTATGCAATGTAGAAAATTGTCTTTGACTCCCCACCCCTTCTAAACTAGGGATGGCTATGTAGTAGGGCAAGGCGGTTTCTAATTTCCATCCCTGCCCTATATAGGAAGCAGTGTGGTTTGTGGGTGAGATAATATCATATAATATAAAATATATTTTATCTATAAAATAAAAGGGCAGTTTGGTGCATGAAATTCTTGTCAATGCGAAGTCCCATGGAAGAGTCTATTGTATGTAGTCTTAACCTGCATTGTAAGAAATTGTTTCCACGACTTAAACTCGTGATCACTAGGTCATACAACAATAATTTTACCGTTGCTCCCTCCCCTTTCTATGAAATATATAAATTAAATTTAAGTGGGTAAACAGGACAGGATAGGGTGGGACATAAAAATTCTCTCCCATGCATGCCCTTCACATATGTGGGCTAGATTTTTAGTCTCATTCTTGCCTTGTTTTTTGTTTTGGGGTGTGGTCGGATGATCTGAGTCTGGTTGGGTCTAAGCAAGTCTTTGCAGATGCACGTTGAATGGTGCAGAATAACCTATCATCCCTACTCTAAATTTCACATTCATCAATCTAAGTGCATTGTTCAATTTGTTTTTTTCACCATTTAACAATATTGTGAAACAGAGGTTGAAATAGAATACACACAGGATAGTTAAAATAGAGCAAAGCATTAGATGTTTTTTTAACTGTAAAGTACCTCTAAAACTTAAAGAGAAGTTCTATAAAATGACGGTTAGGCTTGCTATATTATATGAAATTAAATGTTAAACTATAACTCGAGTACAAGAGCAAAAGATGAGAGTCACAGAGATGAGGATATTAAGGTGGATGTGTAGACATACGAGGATGGACAAGATAAGAAATGAGAATATTAAAGAGAAAGTTGGGGTTGCATCTAGTGAGGAAAAACTCCAGGAGACACGTTTAAAATAATATGAATGTATACTTAGATAATCAATAAATGTTCTAGTTAGACGATGTAAAAATATAATAAATAAACACATTAAATGAGGAAGAAAAATACCAAAGAAAACTAGATAGCAACGATAAAATATGATATAATTTATTTAAATATAGATGATGATATAGTTGGGGATAAAATGTTGGCGTAAAAGGATCTATATAGCCGAGCTCACCTAATGAGATAAAACTTGGTTGTTGTATTTAATATTATTGTGGCATGTCCTTAGGTATTGGTGGCATGAGAAGCAAGAGCTATGTTTACACTTTGGAGATTATATATTTGATTGCATCTCGTAAAATATTCATATACTCTGCCCCAACTATGAGTTTTGTTCCTAACTATGCTAGGTTAGTTAATCTTGCCTATTGAGCCTATAGACTAAGCATGTTTCTTCAGTTATAATTGATCCATCTGCCCCAACAAACCTTATCTTCCTTTGTCTTAACGTGCCCATACTAATTGATTTGCTTAGATTTCATCGTTAGTTAGGAATCACCTAAATTGCTTATGAATATGAGCTTTTATTTTGTTTATCCAAATAATACTTGGCATCATTTAAGCATTCTCATCCCTTTTTGTGTTATGGTTAGTCATCCTCAATCTTACAAAATAAATTCAACAAAAATGTCTCATATATTTTAGGAGACTCCAAAAGCCGCTTATATTATCTTTGTCGATTTCCTTTTTTAGTATAACTTTTTACTTGCATAGGTTTCCTGTTCTGGGGTTGCTACAGAAATTTAATACGGACAATGAATTTTGTAATCCATGCAACTTTTATTCATGTTAAATTTAGCTGCTATATATTTGTTCATCATATATTTCAATATCTTATTCATGTTTTTTTGAAAAAAAAAGTAATAGTTTTATTTATTAAACTACAGCATGATCAATTTAGTTTAGAAGTTACTTTTTTACCTTTATTTTTGGATAATTGTCTTGACATTTATGACTTATTTGCCATTCTGGTCACTTGCACATTTATGATGATTACCAGAAGCATGTTATTTCTGCATTTTCTTAGTTATCAGGAGCTTGAATTTGCCTTGTTTTCAGATTTCGTTAATTTTTTTTAAACTTGTATTTTTATTTTATTTTACTTTTGATCTCTTTGTTTCGTCGATTGATTTGGTGTTAAAACAGAAAATTGATAATTTCAAGTTTTTTTGGTGAGACTAGAAAAGATAGCTTAAAACTGGAGAGAAAAAATTGTTCTTGAGAGAAGTCATTTACTTGAACTGATTCTTACTAACTCAATGAATTGATTAAATTCAGAGTTAAAGCTTGACAAATTAGAAACTACTTCCAAGCCTTCTATTCCATTTCCAGTAATTTTGAAACCACAAGATCATCCGTTTTTTCATAGAACAATTCACGAACCTGTTTATCACTTTGATTCAATTTATTAATGCTTTTGCTACTCTTTCTTCTGTATGTATGCTTTTGGAGCCAACAAACATGAACTTTTTAACCTTGCAGGTCTTCTCGAAACTGCAAGAGCAGAGATTCCCCAGCGAGTATGAGCTGAAGGGCTTGATTGAAAAGAGACTACCTGGTTCTTCATTTGGAAGCAACCCCGGAAGAGTTGTATTGTAATGATTCTTGGATACAACAACCGCCTGATCGAGAAGGGCCAAAACTCATGTGGATGTAACATAAATTCTCGACTTCAGAGATTCATCATGCTACTGCATAATGTTAGTTTCTTACACTTGTTAGCATTCTGAAATAATTGTTTAGAAAATGCATGTTAAAACCCATGGACTGTGTCAAACCGGATAGATCTGACCGATGGACCGGAAAGGAGCTAATCAGGTCTAGTCTGGTCTACCTCATCTGGTGTAGCTAATCAGGTCTAGTCTGGTCTACCTCATGTGGTGTTATTTTCCTGCTACTAACATATCCCTTCTAGGGTTATCATTTATTTGTTTACTTCTAGACTTCTCTTGTTTGTGCTTCTAGTTTGCTTCATATATAGTTGGCCGATAATGGGCATCCTTTTTTTATGAAAATCATCAAAAGGCATCCTTTTTTATTTTTTTTAATTAAAAGGGCGCCCTGCCCCACCTCACCAACTCCCTATAAATTACACAATTGCCTTGAGTAAACTGTTTGATTGATTTTGACTTTTTGACCGTCAATTTCAAGTCTAAACCCTGAACCGTTCGAGCAGATTTGACATGTTGAACAATATTCATGTTGTAACAATTTTATAATTGCTATAACACATACTTAACCTGTTATAACAATTACGATGTTGTAGCCGTGATAACTTAGATTTGACTTATTCATCTAACATTCATACTGTAACACTTAAAATCTTAGTTGTTACAACTCAAATTTGTCATCTAAAACAACATTAATGTTGTACAATTACAATCCATAACTGTTACATTTTGAACTGGTTATGTTCAATACCATTTACGTTATAGTAATTACAAACTGTAGCTACTATAACTATGATAGTAATTATAAAATCATAACTATTATAATATTTGTTTACTTCTCGACTACACACTTATTTGTCTACTTCAAGATTTCTCCTCTTGTTTGTGCTTCTAGTTTGCTTCCTATGTAGTTTTTCCCTTAAAATTTTTAGAAAACAAGTATAGAAATTCAAAACTTTATATCACTAGTAATTCCAGTCTTATAGTATCGTCATCCTTCTCGTTTAAGTTGTGTTTATCTTAACTACTTACGAATCATTCTCATTTAAGCTGTGTATATCTTAACTACATACGATGACATAATTTTTATCTCTCTTGCTTTGTACCAAATGTATTGTGAGTCTCTTGGCTCAGGCTCGATTGGTCTATAAAGTCCTGAAACAGGGATGCAGAGGTAGATCATTACTACTGACTGGCAATTCTCTTGGCGGTTGATCCTTCAACTTGTTCAACATCTTAGCTGAGATTCTAGGAATTAACTCATTTCGTTTGGCTTTCAAATCTTCAGATCAAATGGACCAGAACAGAGTAACCCACAAACCAGTGATTTTTTGTCTTGATCTATTCTATGAGTTTGAATCTCTCGCGTTCGATCTGTCAATTCCAACCCAATCAAACTTGTGGTGAGGTGATGATTTTAGGAGAGTAAAAAAATATTGTTTATGTAAAACATTTTCTGAAAAAAAAAAATACTCAACGCAAGCAAACTTGTGAACAACTTGAATGATAACAGGAAGCACGAGCAAACTCGCAGACAAGTTAAATGATGGTTGAAACGAGGGCCCCAGTAGCAAAGAGCAAAGGTAAGGTGAGTGTGTGTCTTCTTACTTTTTCAGACATCTAGCATCGAATTTTCAAACCTTAACATATGTGTATCCACCGTGAAATGTAGTTCATGAAAAAGAAGCAAAGATTAGACTTAAAATTAAAGTAATCAAAATTCTACAAAATCTGGAGAAAAAAAAACACAAACAAAATTGCGCAAATAAATCTACAGAGAGAAAAATACTTATTGGGGCTTGCTGACTCTGAAAAAAGGAGTGCAGAATAGGGACAATTCTCAAATATACATGTGTGATTTCCACTTTACTTGTCCTGACTTGTATAACATCCCTTTGTTTCTTCTGCGATATTCGCCCACACGTTTGCCATCTTTTCCGCATAGATGACCTGAATGTCATGAGGATATCGGCTTGTTAGTAACAAAAAATTTAGAACAAAAGATTGACATGCCAATTGAAACAATCAGAACGGATGGGCAGATTGGACCAGTCGGACAGGCAGCCATGTCAATCAAGCAAGACAGGCTGATCAGGTCGAGTAGCCAAGTAGGCCAATCAAGGTGAGCAAGCCAAGCGACTTGAACAAACTAAGCCAGCTGGTCAAACAGAGATGGTTGAATGATCGATCCTATCAGGCTTAGCAGGCAAATGGCCAATTCATGTAGGATTCGCCAAATGAATTGATTAGACCAAACGGACCAGTCAAGCAAGCAGACTGAACAAATTGAACAAGCCGCTGAGATAGGTTGAGCTAGAAAGTAAAGATATGCAGGTGGACTAGTCATACCAGACTGAGTATATCGTGTGTCCTAGATGAGTCAATTTTGATTTCAGAGGCTATTTTATCATTGTGAAAATTATTCATTATAAAATTATGATAAAGTGATCATAAGAATATTTGTACCAGATAATTATCGCAATGCAAAGGAACAAATATACTGTCATAGTGTCTTTATCTTGTTATGCAAAATACATTAGGATGCTTAACTAGTAAACAACACGCTTCAAACGATCTTGGAATGCATATGTCTAAATGAAAAGGAGTTGTTCTATAGTGTTTTTTTTCTTTGGAGCATACCTGATTACTGACGAATCCTTTAAGCATCAATAGAAAATCCTCGTGTCTCTCCTTGTCCAGCCTCTCGAGTTCACTCCTGTTGTTTTCCTGCATTAGATGTTCAGGTAGCACTTAGGTCAATTCCCATGAAGCTCTGAAAGATCAGATTGAATACAATCTAATCGGTTCTAAAGAAAGAAAAGAATATTGATCCCTTAAATCAGATCATCCTATTGCATTCACAACAATACTACTTAAAAATTATGTATAAATCTAAAAGCAGAATAGGCATTTCCTATGCCAATTTTCACAATCAAGTTTGACAATAAAAATGAGGAGATCCAGAAAGCCGAACTCAATAGTCAGGCATAGAGCTTACTTGCCTTTGTCGTTAGTTTGGCTTGAAAAATAATGGAAGTTGTGTTGTGTGCATAGATATCTTGAATTGGTTACAAATAAGGACTGAATTTGATGCAACTTGGAATCCCAACGTAGGGAGGAGATCCAATGGGGGCTAGTTATCAACTATATGAGATTCTGGATTTTATCAAATCAAATGGACATTAAACATAAAGATTTACATGAAGTATTCTAAACATGCTATTTACTATCTGAAACAATTTTGTCAATCAAACCAACACTTAAAAGTCCAACAAGGAAGAACAATTAAGATGAGTAAAGAATCGCAAAGCAGAGAAAAGATCATGAGTTTCCGTCAATAAGGTAAAAAAAATAGTAGAAAAAGAATGAATTTGCATAGCAAAGCACGACTCATAAAATTGAATAAATAGAAGAGACCAAATGCAAGAATGGAAGAGGTCTTGAAGAACTAGAGAAACAGAAGATAGAAAACTTGAAGGGCACAGTATAATTCCCTTATGTTTTTTAAGTCCCATTCTAAGCTCCTCACAAATGGCTGTTAATTTGGGAGAGATGTGACTAGCCAACACTTAATCCTTAACCTATTTAATTTGCCATAAGTGATGGGCTCTAGCTCAAAAGAGCATATGAGAATTCATTTGATCGATTGAGAAAGTTTATTGTAATAAAACTTAAACAGGTCCAAGTTCTTTCCTTCCTGACGAAAATGCTTCACAAATAGTTAGTATAAACCAACATGAATATTTAAATAAGCAAAATAGTTTGGTGAATAAATATCTAGACTTTTACAAGTTCATGTGACACTAACCAAGATAAGAGGATCTTGGTCTTTCATAAGAGTTCCAAAAACACATCAATTTTCAGTGCATGGTAATAAAAACATCCAAAATAGAATTACTGATCTATGCATTTTTCCCTCAAAATATTTAATCATATCTAAATTGATTCAAGAATGTTATTGCATGCTTGGAGCTACCACTTACAATAACAACAACAACAACCACCACCACCACCAAGCCTTATCCCACTAGGTGGGGTCGGCTATATAGATCCTCTACGTCATTGGGCTCTATCCCTACTATATCATCATCTATATTTAAATAAATTTTATCTTATTTATTATTGCTAACTAAGTTTTTTTTTGTCTTTCTCTTCCTCATTTGATATGCATATTTGTCATAATTTCGCTTAAAGCTACCACTTATACCCTAAATTTTGGGAGGGATCATCGGCTTCACTAGAATCACCCAACCCTACAAGTGGCTGGAACATGAGATAGGCTTTCAGTTGTCACCAAGTCTAGGTTGGTTTCCAGGTAGTCTATTTTGAGAGTCTATTCTGAGTATGGGTATAAACGAGTCAAGTTGCTTGTGGACTATTCTGGTCTTAGCTCGAAAAAAAGTTTGTTCGAGATCGTTCGATTAAGTTTAACGAGACAAGCTCAAGCTCGAAAATATTATCGAGTAGAGCTCAACAGTATTTGGTTCGTAAGCTCGTGAACATGTTCATCTAGAGGCTCCTGAACGTGTTCGTTAAAAGACTCACGAACATATTCATTAAGAGTCTCATGTGTGTGTGTGTGTGTGTGTGTGTGTGTGTGTGTGTGTGTGTGTATAACGTAAATAATAAATATAATAATATCTTATTAATTGTTATAACTAATTATCTTAAATGAGCTCGAACTAAGCTCATTTAATTTTTAAAACAGTTTTTTTCGAACGGATCTCAGGCTATTTAATTTTGTTATGCGCTGAACTCGAGCTTAAGAACTAAAGCTTCAATCGAACTCAAGCTGAGCCCGAGCTTAGGGATAACGAACCGAGCTTGAGACTTTAATGGATTTCATATATCAACCAAACCAGTCTAACCTAATCATCTGCCTTCCCCTCTGTTCTCCAGTCCACTCGTGAACCTTTTGTTGCCCAAGCCTCCTCACTGCTGAATAAAGTTCTTCTGCGTCCTTGGTTCAGTACTATCAACAAATTAAATTGCCCAGATATAAAAAAAAACCAGGACGTTTCAAATAGCATGGTGGAGCCACATGGACATTTCTTTAGGTGAGATAAAACATGCATTTGGGAGCTCAATGAAGTGGGGCATGACATACATTATCCCGCAATTGCCTTATTATTTTCATATTGATCTCTCTTCTCTGCATCAAATTTTTCCAGCAATGCATGAAAACAACCTTCCTGCCCGGCCGGCAAAAACATGATCATGTGATATGTTTAACTTGTTCAGATGCAATAGGAAGACATTACAAAACTGTAGGGATTAGAGAAAAACAAAACATGACATGATTGATTATTGCAGAATGGTAGGTAAGTGGGTGAGAAATTCACTTCAATATATTTGGTCTGGAATGATTTGCTGGTAACTGGACTAATGGAGTTTCAAAGATAAATGGACAAACTTGACTTAAGGTCCAGCTGACAGCAAGAAAATGAAATTGGCAGGAGTTATACACATCCGTAACTAAAATGAGAAGATAGCGTCTATTTAACACATCTAGGTAGCATTATCAAAAGTGAAAACACATGAATTTAAATATAAAAACATCAGATCAAAATAAGGGAACCGTTATCTAAAATTGATGTAATCTGATTTGATTGGAGATGAAATGACCAAAACAATTAGCAAGCCATGACAGTAGTGGCAATTTGTGAATCTTCCCAACTTAAAAAGTTATATGAGTGCACTTACCATCTGATTCTGAGCAATATTAAAATAGAAGAGCATCACAAAATATGAAACAAAATCACAGACAATACCAAAGATTGAGGCATAAATATGGCTATTATTAATATTATTATTATATGCAGTGTAGCATGATTAGAATTGAACAACATGGTAGCCATATTAAAACACCAAGAAACTATAAAAGTCAGAGTTAAGTCACCTTGAATTATAGGACTACAAGTGTTATCTGAATTATGATGTTTTGTACTGATTCTTGATTAGGTTTCATGTTATGTTAGAATATAATACAAATTGCAGCCATGGGAAAAAAATATCACATCTCTAACATGCAATCCAACAATCTACTTCATGTACCCTTAACTCTGCAAATGCTCTAATCCATTATTGCAGTCTCAAAAGTTGCTAAGCAGTTCATTGTTCAGTATTTACCTTTATACACTCATACTCTTTAATCGCACAGACTTTAGCATCTTCTGTGTTTCTTATTGTTTCTTTCAGCTCTTCTATCCGTTGAAGGTTAGATCTGTCCCCAAATCGTATTGAAGATGCTCCCAATTTCTCTCTCCTTGCATGCAAGGAAGACAAATCGGTGGTAAGTGTTTGGACTGTCAAAAGCGCAGTAGAACGATCTGAGAATGCACCGTGAACAGCTAGCATCAATCCTAGATATTCATGAAGAATATCCTGTGAAAATCATGAACAGGTACTTGAGAGCATAAACAATAAGAGAATCCACTTCAAATAATGACATTGTTATATCAGTGTATAAGGACTAGAACCAGATGTTTGACTGTGTGTCCATTTGATTCTCGATAGAATCTACTTATTCTCAAAAGTGCAGTTGAAAACTCTCTGATTTCAGCAGCTCTTCGTCTCTGTGATAGATAAGTGGCATTTTCTGTTTCAAATTTAGCAAGCTTTACAAATGTCAACCCCAGTTGGCCCAATGTGTCTCCAATATCCTGCTGTGCATTGACAAGCACCTCAGCCTGCAGAAGGAAAAGAAAAAAAATAAGAGAATCTTTCATATTAGTAAAAGAATCAGCAAGATGGTCACATGCATGGTATACATCAAATATCAGGTAAACAGCAAAACATAGATAGTTCTCATGTTTCGGATCAAACTGATGAAACATCTCAAGATGAAAATGAGGGGCATTGGTAAAGGATATTAAGATATCTTTTGAGGTAATTTAAACATGCATCTCCAAAGTAATTTATGTGATCTAAATAGGAATAATTAAGTCCGGTCAGATTAAGCTATTTCACGATTAAAAAAAAAAATTCCAAAACCTAATCCAAGAATTAAACTCAAAATTAAATTTAGTTTCAAGTTGATTATACTTGTTCAACCAAGTTTGTGAACTTTGTATTTAAATGCATATGTGAATAAAATAAAGGATATTTCACAAAAATTAGTTAAACAATTTAAAATAACTCTCCCAACTCAATATTCTGCAACAAAATAAGTTTGGGTTGGAAAGAAATTACTTCCACTGTAAGCAATCATTATACTTTCCTTGTAATCCAAATCACTCTTTGAAATTAAAACATTACATGACTAAGGAAAAACTTTTGAGGTTACTTCACAAAGAATATCAAATTCCACCAAAGAAAACCACTGTACATGTGATCTAATAATTGCAGGAAAATAATAAATACTAATAGAATAGGCAAACTTTTGTTTGTAGAATCATTTCCTCATGTCATAAGATACTCAATAGCTGATTTATGAAATTTATAAATAGAAAGTTTGCTTGTGTGGATGAGTACAAAGGAAGAAGACAAGGAAGAGGAAAAGGACAATAAATCTAATAAAGTTAAACTAGATTTTACAAGCTTTCTTGTTCGTTTCCCTTCCCCTCCTTTTTGCTGGTTTGCTACCTATCCAACCACCCAAGTAAACTTGCTCAACAAACTACAAGAAACCTCATCCTTGATCCTTTCATTTTGAAATCTCAGGGACACCTCCTTCACAAAAATCTGAAGTGCATGTCTATTGAGTTAAGGACAATAGAACCTTGTCATTTGTAATACAAGTACTAAAGTGAGGCTCAAGTTACTTGAAGGTTGAGGCACTTCAATTTATGAATTGGAGGATTGTAGGTGTGTGGAGTTTGGCAGACCATTACTATGTCAATGGAATTTATAAGATAATGTGTGCAACTGAAACCATAACATATGGGATTAGTCATAGAATTGATTTCACTCTTTTTGAGGCAACGAGAGATGCCAGCTGACAGATGTTGCCAAGGAAGCAAAAAGGTGTTATGTGGGCTTTTTATTCCAGACTTCTTGAAATGGAAAGGGTCATTTTAATTTCAAAAGCTTATACTGATTTCTAAATAAAGGAATGCAAACCTGAATTTTCACAAAGATGGAAGTTTTAGAATAATGACAAAACTGAATTATTGTTTGCTTCTTTTGTTAATGAAGATGTGTTTTTTATTTGGTCGCACTTGTAAAATCAAAGTCTGCAATCCTTTATTGTTACATTGATTCCATGCCCTTACACTTAGAACACTGGATTACCAACATATTCAAATTAAACTTTTTAACACTGATAAATTTGTAACTTGCCCCAATATAGGAAGCTAGTGTTTCGATCACCAATTCGATAGTAGATAGTATAATCAGTTGCCCACCCTCTACCTAATTTTCTTCAAATTGCATATTTTATAGCAGATAATCAATTTGCCAATTTAATCAAGTTAAATTTGAAAAATTATCTAAAAAATTGAGCACCCATATGAGCACAGAGAATCAAAATTTACTCTAATTGTAAGCAAACAGCACATACCTGCCTAGAAGAAGTTGTGAGCTTCTGTTCTAAATCTTGCATCTTCACTTTCCTATCCAGGAACTCCTTGTCCTCCTCTACCACCAAGGGCTTTGCGCCTCCCCAGTCATTTGTTACCGACTGCTTGAACTCTCTGAATATCTTCATGAAATCCCTTCCCCCCTTTGTCGGTTGGCCAATTTTTTGAGTCACCATCCCCTCACTCCCTCCTGCCTCACCAAAGACATGATTCGGCAGCGTCCCCATTCCTCCTGATCTTGACACAGCCTCCGTACTCACAGGTAAAGGCGAATTGCCAGGCAGCCTAAGAAATATCCTGAACTCGTTGCTCCTCCCGATCACTGGATGGGCAGCCAGTCGATTGAGGTACTTCTCCATGGCAGAGCGGCGCTGCTCAACGAATTCGTGCTTCTGCATTACCTGTCCCTCGACCACACTCTTGTCAGGCCGCTGAGGGATGAAGTACCCCCGGTAAGCCTCAGCGAGGCGGTCAGCAAGGGCGACGACATCCTTGAACCGCCTGCGGACGCGAAGCTCGGAATGGCCGCCGACGATCCGAGTGGTGATGAGGTAGGAGACGAAGGATCCGGAGCCAGGGACGATGGAGGAGCCAGCCTCCTGCTCCTTCTGGGGGTCGGAGACAGAGATCTTGAAGCACTCGGAGGCCAAGGATCGGCCGGCTCGAGAGGGCGCTTCGTGGAGGCGAGGAGAGGGGGGCGAATCGGAAGCGTCGTAACTACCGTCCTCGCTGGGGTCGAATAGGGAGAAGGCGGCGTCCGGTTGGAGGGCGACGGGAGTGGTGGAGACAAGCGGTGGGGAATCAGGGGCAGGAGGAGGGTGGAGAAGAGGATCGCCTCCGTTGACCTCGGCGGGTACCGACGATAGGAGGCCTTCGCCTTCGCCTTTGCCTTCGCCGTCGCCGGCGAGGGTTAGGGCTTCCATTTTTGCAGTCTCTATTTATTCGTTCTTTTGCCTCTATATTAACCGGGGATAGTACTGCGTCGTGGCGGCGTTCGCTGAGGCTAGCGGATGCGGAGGATGAGCAATCGGATGCGGGTTGCGGGTGTAAGCCAGTTAGAAAGAGATACATCCTGTGTCAACACTCATGACTCAAGTCAACTAGGTGCTTAATTGTACATTATAATTATCTATTTTAATATTTATTAAAGATAACTAAATAAAACTTGTTAAGTTATTGAGCGAGCGTTAAAGACATCTCTTAAATTTCAAATCTTCGCTTAAAATTTAATACGTAAATACTAAATTATTTTATTTTACTTGTATAATAGATGAAAATAAATTTTCATTATAGATATTACCAGGGTTTACATATCTTATCCTCCCCCATTGATATATACCGTTATATTAAAAATTTGATATATAAAAATTTTGATAAGATATCCTATTGAATTTTTTAATATTAATATAAAATTTATTATTTTAAGTATATTTCAAATAATTCTTTTATAAATTATTAAGTAATGCCAGTGCTTGATTATAATTTTGCTATTTAAAAAAAACAAAATACGAAATAATTTTAATATGAAAATTTTGATATATCATAATTTTAATATACAAAAATTTAGGAATGTCAATTTGGATCATATTTGGGTTGAGAATTTTTTTTTTAAGTCTAACTCAAACCCAAACTTAAATTCAACTCAAAATTTTTAAACCCGATTAACCAAAATAATTTTTTTACTACTTTTTCTATAATTTTTCAGTTTTATTTTAATATTTCATTATTATCGTACTAACATTAATATTACCATATATAAAATTATCTTAATTTTTAAAATAAATTTGATTTAAATTAAAAAAACACCCACTAAATGATTAAATCATATATTCCAGCCAAATTGAGTCAATCAAAACTCAATCTAAATTGAAAATTTTCAACCAAAAATCCGTCCAATTCAAACCCAAACCCTCAAAAATTTTTAACCCAAACTTGATTTTTTTTTTTTTTTTTCATGTCAACCCATATCAGATTCATTTTTAACACCCCTATAAAAATTTCAATACAATTTTAATATAGATTTTTTAAATATTGAAATTATTTTTACGGTATAATATAAAATTTTAAATACATACATATACCACCCCTAAGCATATCATAATAATTGATTAATTTTATCACAAAATTATATGAGTACTTGGTGAAATTTGAAATTTAACTCAAATTTCATATAAAAAAAAATTTAAAAAGCATTCTCAATTTTATATATATATATATATATATATATATATACTCATAATTTAAGATCTAAAATAGCTCTTTATTTTCATAATGGGACCTTAATAAAAGCTTCTACTCCAATGATACAATTTTAATCCAAGTAACTCTAAGATAATATAACTTTAATTTAAAAAACTACTAAAATTGCTTCAAAATAGTATATCTTTAATTAAAACCACTCTAAAATTGAGAATAAAAGGGTATTTCAATAAGATTAATAAAGTATAAATCAAATACCTAGATGTCCAAAAAAAATATTTAAGATATTTTTTTAATAATTTTTAAAAATAAAAAGCCTATGATATATATAAAAATAAATAAGATTATTTTTATTTTTTTTATTGGTATTCTATAAAATAAAATAAAAAAATATTAAAAAAAACTTTGATAGAATGATAAAGTTATTATCATGTGATATCGAAATCATGAATTTGAGTCGCAAAATAACCTTCAACAATATAAGATAAGACTACATATACTAAACTCTTATCCGAGATCCTATATTAATAGGAATTCATGCACCAAACTGCCCTTCACTGATATTCTACAAAGTATGTACATAGATGAACAATATTGTAGTCTTTTATCTTCTCTCAGTGTAACTATAGATTACACTTCGGTAAGGGCTACTTAGGACACATAATGCTACAGCAAGCCAAAGCTTGCTCTGAAAATCTCTAACTTGAAAACATGCAGAAGTGTTCATCTCAGAAATGAGGATTGGCACATGCATTCAACATACATCAAGCAATTATAGTACTACACAGATCAGAAGCAACTGATTGATAAAAGCAAGTGGACAGTTCTACATTCAATCACAGTTTAGAAATTTAAGACTTCCTCTGGATCAAGAGAATGAAGTGAAATCTTCGAGGCGCGCAATGTAGACCTCTTCGAACTCATTGTCGTCTGCTAAAAGGTATTCAACATTTTGAGAACTCGCTAGTGTAACTCAAGTGTTTACGATTAATCATGTGTAGAACTGAAGCTCTAGGTTACAAATAAAACAGAATTAGGAAAGCACAGCAAACAGATACTACTAGTAAAGATGTATTTATCATTTATGTTATTGCATAGGCAGAAGAGGAGCTAAAAGGTCACAAGTTCAAATCCTGGAAAAAGCCTCTTATAAAAAGCAGGATAAGGCTGGGTACAATGGATCCTTCCCCGGGACCCCGCATGGTAGGAGCTTCATGCACCGGACTGCCCTTTTTTATTGCATAGGCAGATGCCTCAGTCGAGCGAACCTATCGTATTTTGCAACTCTTTCCTGCATGATTGTTCAACAAAGGAAGAGTGCCCTTCCAACAAACAATCACAAGGCGGTACGAATGATTTCTCCTTTAGTGACATAGGAACATAATCCGCATTCAGGTAACATAATGGTAGAGCTATAGTCATTTTTCCCATATTTGCTTTCACTGTAACTAACAACTCATGAACACACTTCAATCTTTTAGACTCATCCTCCTCCCTCTTTGCCTTTTTTTTTTAATCCAGGTGTCTGGGCTTTGGGCTCAACTAAACTTGGAGGTGGGCAACATTCCCCCTATTCGCCCACCGAGTAAATTTGGAAGCACAAGCGGGTCCTTACCCAACAACTAATTTCCAAGATTTTTCATTCCACAGGAGGAAAATGTCCTACAGTAGGTCATAGCTCGGATTTGAACCATCGGTGCTTGGGATTTTGTTGAACACGCTTTGCCGCTGCACTATGCCCGGGGGATCAGCTATACCCTTTGCCTTTTTTCTTCTTATATTGCCTAGCCAAACACCAAATTTGTCAATCCTCACTGTCCAAATAACTCAGCTTTTGCTATAACTTCCATTCTAACAAGCTATATGTTTTAACTATTGGGGATCGGCTAGATGGACATTATCCCATTGATTTTCATTCAGAAAACAAGAATGTTTCTTAAACACTTAACTATCTTTATAAAATGGTAATTAGATCGATATGCTTCCTTGACTGTCTACATAAGAACCATTTTTTGTTCAAAACACTGAATGAAGGCAAACAGATACTTGAATATATATAAGAATATAAAATGCACGCAGAAAGGAATATGAAGAGTTGAAAAACTCAGAGAAATAAAATACCTGTTTTTCTAAGGGTCAAAACCACAACAGCATCATTTTCAACCTGTGAAAGAACAAACAAGAAAATTGTGGCTTTAAATTGCCTTTTTTCCTCGTTATACTTGATTGAGAAGTGGGACTGCAGCCAAATATGGGGCAATTGGATTCAAAATGCTAGTCAAATGTATTACCCTTTGCTCTGCCAATGTCTTTGAATCTTCCAATATGGTATTGCTTGTCAATAAGGTTAGTCGTTGATTATCTGTAGGTTGATCGACCAAGCTTTGCAGTTTCTGCTTTATATCCAAGGCTGTGTCTGTTGGATCACATTGCATAAAGTATGTTGTCTTGTGGCGCTTAACCCTAATATACATTGCCTGAAGCCAATAAAATATTGAATTGACATCAATGTACATCACAAAGATATTTTAAATCTGTTTGTTGACAGATAACCATCTCAAATAATTCTGTTTGGACGCTGAACCAATATATGCTCATATATAATTCATTAAGGAATTTTTTATGTCGTACTTCAAAGTTGTTCATTAACTATCTTTCTAACCAAAGCGAAATAATCCTATAAAAGCTCCTATGACATCATAGACAATTCTTTACTGAATTGACTAGATTGGAGAATGATTTACTGTCCGTGAACCTGATCATGTGGTACCCCAAGAAGAATCTAGGAGCCAAGATGGAACAAATAATTATTTAGAACTTTATCATAATTCAAAAGGTCCACTATAAATCAGAAAATTCAACTATAGCTTAAGTCCCATTTGTCAGCTAATGACATTTTCATTTATCTAACTAGAGACACAACTGTCATTGCCTAACAATAACAGTAAAAAAACTCCACTTTTCTCCTAGCATTAGCCAAAAAAACAAGACTAAAAATCTAGCTCAACACGTTCAAAGATCATCTCTACGACATAAGGAATAGAAAAAAAATATATCGGCAATGAAGATCTTCAAGCATAAATTTATCATCTACCAACAAAGTGAACAACACCCAATGGTCATTCATACTTCAAAGGTATGAAAATGGATTATATTTGGGCCATCAAGTGTTTGTTCCAGATGTAATGCAGGGAACTGATTTACTATCCAGTCACTTGGGCATCCTTCCTGCCTTTATTTTCCATTCTTTTGTTTTTTCTCTTCTAAAACGCGCTCTTAGCCAGGCTTCACTATGAGCGTAGTTCATAATGAACTTGGAGGTTGGCTTTGTGGGAAAACTATAGCAGAATTCTTATAGCAAACAAGGAAGCATGCTCAAAGATCAGTATAACCAAATACTAAACAAGAAATTGGCCTCGAAAGCAATCGTGATGATCGCATCAGATGACACAGTGATCAAGGAGAGGATGCGATAATGGATCACATACCTAAACGATCCACGCAAACACGGGCTCGAAAGAAGAAAGCAAACAAGAGGAGGAAGAACCTTGACAATTGAAGTAGCAAATCCGCCTATGGATTGGTGAGATGCGGAGGGAGGCTGGCGAAGTTTCCGGCGGTTGGCGGACCAATCGGTGGTCTGTGGGAGAGCAGCGGGCCAGCGGCGAAGTTGTAGTTTGGGGCTTCTTTCTACAGCCGTCTGATTATAATCAACAGGTGGCGATGGATAATATAAGGAAACATTTACCATTTTTTGTTAACAAGATTCGTCATTTATCAACAGTACGGTATTATAAACTTTTGAAAATTATCAAAACAATCTAAAATATTCTTTTGCGCTAATCAAATTTATTATTTTTTTTTGATAAAATTAGTCAAAAATATCTTAATATATAACTGTTCTATCTATCATAATTTTAATACGTTAAAATATATAATTTTATTACGATCTAACTATAATAACTTTAACAATTATGTTACATTAAGTTAGGTGTAATATAATCTATTTTGTAATGTAATCAAATTTATAATGTAATGATTACATTACTATATTTAGTAACGTAATATATGTAATCTTTGATTACAAGGTGATTACATTCTTTTGTTTGGTATCCATTATTTATTATAAGAAATATAATTTGTATTATCATAAAATGACAAAAATATCCTGCAACCTCTACCGACAGTTATCGCACCTCTGCCGGAGCTTGTGGCAGCTAGCGACGGCCGCCGCGAGCTGCCACTGTCAGTCATCGCGGCAGGCCGCCGTCTTTGTCAATCGCCGGCCGGTGGGGGGGGCGACGACCAAGGGCAGACT
>JBBMJZ010000019.1:18523775-18535951 GCA_037833815.1 Zingiber zerumbet
ATTCTCCTGACCTTTCTTAGCGGGACCCCTTTCCCAGCAAGTCCTGTTTTTAGTCCACCAAACCCTTGACTGCCACGTCAGCCTGCCTTTTGACTGCCACGTTAGCCCGACTTTTGATTGTCACGTCAGCCTGACTTTTGACTGTCATGTCAGCCTGACTTTTGCTTGCCACGTTAGCCCGACTTTTGACTATCACGTCAGCCTGACTTTTGACTGCCATGTCAGCCTGACTTTTACTTTCGAATCCTTTTTCCGGAACCCCACATTCATGCACTGTATCAATTACAAATAATAATAATAATTTTAATAATTTAAAATATATTTATTTAATAGATATAATTTTAAAACGATTAAATAAACTGTGAAACCCATAAATGTTAATGTAAACCCCATAGTGAGAATAGATTGTAGATGCTCTAATTAGACAGATTATAACCGTTTTAGTTAGTTATGATCACAACAGTTGAAATCATTTTAATTGAATTGAATAATTTTTAACTAAATTGGTAAAAAATATTTTAATATAAATAGTACTTTTGACTGTTGAATCGATTTACTAATTTGTAATAGAAATTGTCATACAGTATATAATAGCTAAACCGTACTTGTTGCAACGATGCTATAATGAAAATATTTTTAAAATAAAAATATAATAAAACAGTATTTTAATATTTTTTAAAAATATTTTTTTAACTTAAAAATTTTAATATTATCTTTTTGACGAAAATAATAATATGTAAAAAAAATCATGAAAGATTTGTTTTGTCACCTTTGTCTCATTCAGCAATAGATAAATAGATGAGAAAAAGAAAAAAACAATGATCAGATTTAACTCTGCTAACAGGTGACAATCAATCAATATTAGGGTACAAATTCACCAAAATACTCTCGGAGTATTGGTCTAATTCAGATTAACATAAAAACAGTGTTGTTTCATGAAATAAATAGATAGAATGCAAATTACCCTCTACAAAATAACTTATGACCAGAAAGCACAACTTTTGCGAAAGATCTCAATTTATATGATAGTTAAACTATATAAAATTTAACACAAACGAAGAACAGTAAAAGCATCAAAGTGTTCATATCCTTCACTAAGTTATTATTTATATATTACATGAAACACAATTTCCATGCCAGATGGTTACAGCATAGAATAGGAGAGCTTATGTAGTAAACTGAGGCTGGGAAAAGGAATAGGTAAATCTTTGTATTAACTACTAGTGAAAAAGAAAGCTATCAAAACTGGGACTGCTGCATGACGATAATTTCGAATGGAAGGAAAAGAAAAACAACCAAAGTGTTTTCACCAGACGTCCCTTAGATATCGTCCATCCATTTGCAGGCTCTTAACCATACTTTCAGTCTTTGAGCTAACAAGAGATCCCTGAGAGAAAGATAAGAAGGAATCAGGCGATGCTAGTGTTTATCTTGCGAGATAATACCAAAGCGAGAATATTTCAGAATGTGAGAGCTGAAACTAAAAAAGTTCAGATTTGAGAACTGAACTCCTATAGATTTCTCACAAATCTCTAGCATCTGAAACAATGCGATAGTAGTAGAATCACTAGTTTTATCTTGTTTTTGACGTGGATTAGATTAGATTCAAAAAAATGAATCCTGGGATGATGAGGCTATGGAAAGTAATGCTTACCTGTTGCTGGACAATATTATGAAGAGCTCTGTGAACATCTCTAGCCATGCCCTTAGCATCGCCACAGACATAAATATAGCCACCCTGAGTGATGATATTCCAGATGTCGGAAGCCTGAAATAAATGAAGTTAAAATGATTACTGACAGAGACAGGAAAGTGCAAGAGGCAATAATAAAAATTGCACCAAATAAGTAAATACGATCAGCATAAACTATGCAAAACCTTTTCAGCCATCTTATGCTGGACATATTCCTTTGTTGGACCCTCACGGGAGAATGCAACAATAAGTTCAGAAAGTGCGCCAGTTTCAACAAAGTGTTTCAGTTCATCCTCATAGATGTAATCCTAAAAAAACAGACTCTCGATAATGTAAGAATGCATCGATACAGACTAATGGCTACAAGTATTTGATTCACTGTGATGGGTCTGTCTGTTTACCATCTTACGATTCCTGCATCCAAAGAAGAGAATAGAACGTCCAAGTTGAATTCCTGTCTCCTTGAGGGCCAGTCTTTCCTGAAAATTAACAAATATAAGTATTGTAAGAATTATAAATAGCTGAATGTGTTTTATTTGCAAAACATAAAAAGGTAGAACGAAAGTAAAATAAAATAAAACCTGTAAGAACCCCCTGAATGGTGCCAACCCTGTCCCAGGGCCAATCATAATGATTGGAACAGAAGCGTCTGTAGGAAGCTTGAAGTTTGATTGTCTAACAAAGATCGGAGCCCAGCTGCATTCTTGAGTCTCTTCCATTGGCACGGAGTGCTGTCAATAAGTAGTTATGCGTCAATACGAAAAGATACTGCTAGAAGGTGGACAAGCTAAGTCTACTATAAATTAAATAAACATCAAGATCAGATTAACATGTTCTTTGGTGACGGGAAGGTTGGTGGTTTGGGCATCAAGTGATTTGGAGAAATTTACAAGTCATACAATTTTTGCAATTGTTTGTCACAATTAGACTTCTGTTACTAAGTGTTTTTAACACTAAAAGATAAACTGTAGATATTTCTGGGATGCTGAATAAAATAGAAACAATCAAACCAGAAAATACAACAAACAATTTGATCTCTACCAAATAGGTGGAGCAGTTAAAGAAACAAGACTTCACAAGAACAAGAAATAGTCAATGATCCTTAATAGGTTATGTTGCAACAAATAAGCAATGTTTTTCAAGGAATCTGGAATATGATTTGCTTAACTCCAAACCAGCAATCAGTCTCTCTTTTCATATTAATATGCCAATATAATATGATGTAAACACAAAGATACAGCAAATTTTGAAAATACATGCATATAATAGTAATTCATATGAAGCTCAAGCAAATATTTTTTGCTTTAATGTTACAACAAGAAAATTTCCTGTATTTAGATGTAGTCACTCTTAACAAATCAACATAGAAAAATTATTATAAAGGGACAGTATGGTAAGATTTTATGGAGAATAATGTAGCTTTTTGATGACTGAAGGAGGCTATACCTTAATTCCATTTATCATGGTTTACACTTGCCAAAAGATCGAAGGATATAAACATCTCATCCAAAATCATCAAATTTTTGGACAAACTTAATGTGAGAATCATCCAATAATATTGTTTAAGCATTTGATTAACTTCAATAGAATATAGACATAACAATAATGAATAGAAGAAAGGGCCAATATACGTCCGAGGAAAATATGCTTTAAGTATGTTTTCTTGCACATACACAATATGGTTAAGGAAATTGTAACAGTTACCAAAGCATCATTTACCTAGATTTCCAGTAGAAACTAATTTGTTTTCATAATTTAGATTTTAGACACTGCTAACTCATTAAGGGAGATCCAAAGCTTCCAAGTAATGTAGGAAAAGTACCTTCATCCAAGTTGAACAGACGCCCTTATGAATTCTTCCTGTTGGTGTTTTCTCATACACTAATGCACATGTCACATGAATTCTAGTTGGTGCAATCCTACAAACACCCAAACTATTTGTAAGTTAAAATTTCAAATAAGGAAACTGATCCAACATACAGTTAGGTACCTCGGAGATGATGATATTGAATAATATCTTGGCTGCAAGCGGGGTGCTATTGCAGCAAAGAAAACTCCCAGTGGAGGTTTTGCCGAAGGGAACTCAGCCATAATTTCAAGAAGGCTCCTCTGACTAGCCACAATCCATTGAGAATACTCATCCTGCACAATAGTAAGCATGAAACTTAAGTAAAAGCTGAAAATGGTTAAGCTACAAAAATACTCATTGCATTTCCTGTGAATTTCAATTGGTTCATCAAAACTATTTTTTTCCAATAGTAAATTCAGTCAACCAATCTTTGAACCAAACTCCAGCTTAACATCCATCCATGTGCCTTGTTGAAGGTGATGTTAATGTTACAAGACTCGATAACCTACAACACATGCTAAGGGAAGTCCAATGTGAACCTAAATTACTTTGTCATAAACAAGGTATTTTAAAAAAAGACTATTTATTTTTTTATAATCTAAAAAATAAATGTGAGTAGGTACACTGTCCAAGCAGAATAAAACAACCAAATAATCTTAGCTGTCTGGCAAACAAGAATTAACTATATGAATTTTATTACACCATTGCACTCTGTGCAAATCTTTGTATTGAGACCTTTTAAGTCAATTTTACTATGTTAAATGAGATTTTTCTTTGATCTCCCGCTTCCTCTAACAACTCCAAATCTAATTGATTCAACTAGTTTAATACTAGTCTTATTTTAACATGCCTAGATGATAATAACCTATATTCTCCCATTTTGTCAATCTATTGTAACATACACTTAATTTTGGAGAATAGTATTTTTTTTTTTTACCTTTATCTTTTCTATCAACTACACATCAATATTAGCATCTTCGTCCTTACTCTCTTTTTTTATGTGTTACTCTCTAGCTACCAAATGCCATTGACTCACAAAATGTAGCTAGTCATATCATAGTAATTATAAAATTCTTTGTCTGCTAGGCACGACAGTCACAAACACCTCTACAGTTCAACCATTTGCTCTTTATCCTATTTATAATTCTTCATCAATATCTCTTCATTCTTGGATAACAGATTGATGGTACATTAAATTATCGTCCACATAATTATTTTTATGCATCTTAATTATTCTCTTGCTTCTTTCAAATTGTTGAAACTACACATCATATATTTGATTGTAAATCTACTTAAATTGTTGACACTGTTCATTGTTGAATGAAAGATTGAAGGTACGTTAAATTCTTGTCCACAATTATTTTTATACATCTTAATTATTATCTTGCTTCTGTCATATTGTTGAAACTACATTTCATATATTTAATTGTAATGCTATTTAAATTATCATATTAATGGTATTTTCATTAATATCCTAGTCGAATAATAGATCAAAGATACAACAATACACTTAATTGCAAGATTTTCCATCTCAACTATTTTCCCACATCTTCTCATAGTGTGGAAATAAAATTTCATATATTCAGTTGAAGTTCCACTCGAAACTTTAGCTAAGTTCTCTTGAAGCTTCAATTTTTATTCTAATTACACTGCAGCACTAGCAAAATAAACAAATAGCATTTACCAAAGATATTTATCTTGAATAATGACAATTAAGTTCATCTCATGCAACTGAAATCCTAACAAGACCCTCATGTAAATCCACAAATATAGAAGAATCATTTAGTACTCTCAAAATATATATATAGACACACACACATATACACACTCTGTTAGTTATCTTATTAAATAAGTAATCTAGTTGATTCTGAACATATAACCAAATTAACTTTTATAAACGTATGTTTACTCTCTTATGCTTCTCTCAATCACCTTTACACAAAGTTACATAAATCTATCAGCCATTACAAAACTTACGCATGTAGGAAACGGGTTTATCAATTCTTTTATATTCTCAACAGAATCATATTGTCAAGACAAGGCAACTCACACAATCACATTAGAAATTCATCTCCAAGAAAGAATAGGTAATGATAGGAATTAGTTCAAAGCAATATTAGTCAATTGGGAAGACTTATTTAAAAAGACTCAATTGTTACAAATTGAAGAGTTTTTCTTATTTTTTTCTGAAATGGATGACCATGTATGAATTCCCAGGAAAAACAAACCTTTCCAGCAGGAGACGCCAAAAATCTAAGACGATCTGCTTCATTGGGGTCTGATGCATACTTAGCTAATGCAAGTAAAGCACTCTGAGAACATAAAACACCACTTGAAATTAGTATAAAGTACAACTTAAAAGTTCACACGTGACTTAAGTCAATAAAATTGTACCTTTTTGGGTGAATTGAGAAGGTCGGCATATCGAATAAGTGCAGTTCGCAAGGTGCACGGAGATGGAAAAGGAGATGGCAAAGAGACACCAGTAATTGGTGTACCATCCTCTTTGTCAACATGGATGGAGAAATAAGTATCTAATGGACAGCCTAACAATCTTTCTGCCTCTTCAACAGTCTCTATGGAATTTTCTGAAAATACACCTACATGATCTCCAGTTTCGTACCTGCTCCATCAGCGTAAATTTAGTGATTAGAAGAGAAAATTAGTCAAGAAGAAATGTCTCAAACATAAGTGGAACCAAGATAACCAATATAGGTTAACGATTAACAAACACCAGGCTAAAAATTTAACATTTTAATTAGTATTGAGCGTTGGTGCATGGAGCACCAGATACTCGAACCCAATTTTGATGATTGGCAAAGGTTCAAAGTTAAGATTAATTATTGATCTAACGAAGTTGAACTAAGTGTGCAGAAAAGTCCTAACTGATCTCACGCAAAGGAAAGTCCTAGTTGAGGCTAGGCAGGTGGAAAGTCCTACCTGTGGTTTGGGGACTGGGCAAAGTCTTAACGGGTTGAGGACGTTGGGCGAAATCCTAGGGCCGAGGAAGCTAGGTGAAAATCCTAGGGTCGTGGACACCAGGTGGAAGACTGGATGGGTCGGGGATCGAACGTCCAGCGGAAAGTCCTGATGTCTTGGACATTGAGCAAAAGTCCAAGCGGTATGGAGGATC
Organism: Zingiber zerumbet; assembly: GCA_037833815.1. NCBI lineage: Eukaryota > Viridiplantae > Streptophyta > Magnoliopsida > Zingiberales > Zingiberaceae > Zingiber > Zingiber zerumbet. The sequence continues at coordinate 18,530,451 of JBBMJZ010000019.1, forward strand.
GATTTGGCAAAAGGTAAGAGTAGGTGAGGACGCATTCCCCGTTGAGGGAACAGTAGATGTCGATTCAACCTAGGGTTTCCAAGAAATTCAAAAGTCAGAACTGGACAGTCCAGAGACTGCTAAAATACCTTATCTGTCTATTATTCTAACTCTGTTTTGCAGGAAGACTAACATTTTGCAAGTTAAGGTTTTTGCCTTATTCGGTCAACTGAACGTCTGGATTAGTTGACCGAACCCCAGAGATCATATCAACTCACAATGAGGTATGACCAAAGGATCGATCGATCGAACCTTAGTCGGGTTCAGTCGACCACGGTGGATAAACAGTAGGCTGATCGGACCGAGTTTATTGGACCAGATAAGCCGAGGAGTGTCAAAGATTCAATCGACCGAATGACTGGATCAATCGACCGAACGAAGACTTTTATCTGAAGCAGCAGCATCTGAACGAAAAGCTGGGGTGGATTCAAAAGGATTAGTCGACCAATCAACGTCGAGTCAAACAGTGATCCCGAGATCAGTGGATTGGATTAGGTTTAACTCGGCTATAAAAAGAGGGTTCGACCAGCTGCATGATACAATAATTCAATTCAAACATCTTCTGCTACTGCGCGCTGCTCCAAAAACAAGTCTACGAAGTTGTAACGCTGCTCTGATGACCGAAAACTCGCAACTCCAACTCTCCAAGTCGTCAGCATAATTTTCATTTATAGCACTTAATCTATAATTACATTGTACTTGTACCTGTCTTTATAATTCTATTGATTGATAGTGAATTTTCTAATGTAAACACTTGTGTAGGCCTTAGAGTAGGAGTCGTCATAGGATCAGAACCATGTAAATCAAAGTATTAGCAATTGCTTGTTAGTTGTTATATTTTACTTTGTATTTCTGTTGCGTTTATTCTATGTTTTGCGAAAACGTAAAAAAACCACGAGCATTATTCACCCCCCTAACACTTTCGATCCTACATGAGTGCTTCAGTCAATAGAGGAAAAATAAGTCCTCTCCTCTGGCGCTTTCAATCTTACAATGAGTGCTTCAGTCAATAGAGGAAAAATAAATAATTTTGATAAAATGAAAGCAAAATACCAACTATCATTCTGTTGGTTTGGAAAGTTTGAATGCTAGTGCAATAGCAGAAAAAGAATGAAATTTTAATTTTACTTTATAGATATAACTAAGATTTTAGTCTCTTTAGAGTAAGACTGACCTCTACATTAAACTAAAATAAATGAGACACCATATGATGAGCACACAACACAAAACATGAACAGACGCCCAAAAATGTAAATGCCTATCTATAACTAGTCAACTCTAAGAACACAAGTGAAAAGAAAAATGGAAGACAATTTTCCTTTTTGTTACGAAACAAATTTCTTCGCAAGTACGATCTCTCAAAGCAATCTTCTGTTGAAAACAGTAGCATCTTAGTAGAAGAGTTCTCCACACATAATAGATAATTATACGTTTATAAAAATAATGTTACATAGTAGAAATTAGCATCTCTTTTGAGACATAAATTTGGATATATCTTGCCATAACAGCAAATGTAACTGACATCAAGCACACTAGAAGATCAAGAACTTAAGATAGAGAAGACATACATAAGACTGGCGCCGGCAATTTCCAACTCAATGTGGATGCAAGACCGATCTGAAGCTGGGGTATGAAGTTCTCGGCGCACAGCCACATTAGCTCTTAAATGTTGAAAAGATGCAAAAGTCAGCTTTGATTTTGATCACAATTTGAAGTAGAAAACAGCAGGTCAATAAAGATAAAGTTACCTGCATGGATGGTGAATATCATGAATGGCATGACCATTTGCAAGACTCCAACTCTTATCCAGGTGAGCAGCGTCTTCATGGTCGATAAAAACAACCCGGTATTCAGGAATAACAGCAACATATGGAGTAGTTGCACCGGAAGCATCATCATCACCTCGAAGCAACTGATCTAACTCTGGCCATAGAAGCTCTTTCCTAAAGTTAGATAAGCCAATCATGAACAAGAGGACATAACCCAAACCAAAAATCTCAAAGAAAGAAACTTTTAGATAGCAGATAATCATGAATCACTTAAAGATGTGGTTGGTATACTATGTACCATGAATTAAAGTCATCCTCAATAGACTGATCGTCATCTCCAAGACCCACAGGAATAAGACACCTTGCACCTGAATATTAGCTTACAAGCAAGTTTACAGCGCATTCTATTAATTTATGAAAATTCTCAAAGCTAAAAAAAATCATCATGATAAGAATAAGATGAAATTTTTTAGTTTTTTTCTAAAATAAAAGCTTATGGGTAATATTGTCTGAGGAGATAGATATAAAACAAAATAAACAAAATGATGCTAAGATACAAGGATTTGTGTATGAACAAACTAGAATAAAAGCAAAACCAAGTCTAGCAACTGCATGGGATTGGCTACACATATATATCCATTCAATTATATGTAACAACTCCGTGTACCTATATAAGGACCTAAAGTGCTATGATAAAATTGTTTTTGTTTGCTACAAGCTGATCCTACAACTATACATGAAAGAGGTGAATAGCAACATGATCCACTGTACAGAACCTATTAAATTCCAGTCAGTGGCTCATAGACCATCAGATAAAATACATGATTAAAAAGATGTGGCTCATTTATATAATTGAACCATATAGCAGTCAACAGTAGATCCATAGAGAAAAACCATATCTACCAGCTATCAAGAAACTAGGATTTCTCAGTCGATCTACTGTCATTAAAAACAACTGTTATTAGTACAACAGATTTTAATGCAAACAAAACATCAACCATTTAGTAAACAAGATATAGAGAAAACATAATAACATTGTGAACCCACCTACTGTTGTGTAGAATAGCAAACATCTCTACAGCTATGTACAAACCAGATATGAGAATTGAAGTGATGACCATCATAATACTCATATAGATTATACTGCAAGACATGCATACTTGCTTTGAAGCCATATGGTTTTATGACCACAAATAGAAAGTTGAAGCAACGGCAACCAAAATACCAGTACCAGTGGTACGACAAACAATTTGGACATATTTAGCATCCAAACTTCCTAATCTGAGCACATGCAGTGAATAAATTGGATAATAAACGCAAATGAAGAACCATAAGCCATTGAGATAAAAATAATTACAGCACAAAAGGAGAACAGATGAAAATGGCAGATTGCAAAATGCAAAGATCAGTTAATTGAGGGGGGGAAATACCCTGATTGGCAAGAATCTCATCCACAACCTTGGCAACCTTTTGTCAGTCATTATGATGAAAAGAAAAGGGGTGTGTCAGTTCAGATTTAACATGCTGAAATCAAACAGCTTATAAAAATAAAAAAAATACAAACCTTATTGAAATGCTCATACTGCCTGTTGCCCAAGCCAAAAACAGCGTATTGAAGATTATTGAGCCACTTGCCCTTCTCTTCACCCTATCAATCAGCAAACCATCAAGCACACATCAGACATTAGCAGCCAGAAGATAACCAAAGAATTGGTTTTCTCTACTTAAATTAAGTTTTGACCTCTGTAAACCATTTGTAGAAGCGAGCAGCATTATCAGTAGGTTCCCCATCTCCATACCTGTAGTTTTCAAATAGAACATGGTCAAAGAACATCCAGGAAAGGAACACATCGTAGTATGGAGCGTACATACGTAGCTAAGAAAAACAATGCACAATTCTCTTTCTTTATCTTCTCTTCATACTCATAGTCATCGGCGGCATAATCATCCTGTCAGACATCCCCATACTCAAATCATGCCGTTAATTCAAAAAACCGCTTCATTATTTGAATATCGCAGGAATAATCTTACGAGATCGACGACTTTAAAGGTTGCTTTCGCATAACGCGCTTTGGCTTCCTCCGCAAGCGCCTATCTCATAAACAAACAAACGAACAAGACAAGAGGGTTAGAGGAGATGCGAAATTCCCAAAGATTCTCATGAGCCAAAAACAAACCTAACCTTGGCGAACCCCTCGGCGGTGCCGGTCTGCGTGCCGAAGAACACGACGACCTTCTTCTTCCCGTCGTCCTCCGCATCCGCGTCGCGGTCCGTCTTCACTGACAAGTGCTTCGGCGGCTCGACCTTTTCTCCCGGGCTCCTCCGGACGAAGACGAAGAAGACGAAGCCGAGGAGGAGTGCGACCGAGGTGGCGAGGGCGATGCCGATCCGGGTCTCCGGCGGCGAGCCGTCGGCGCTGAGGAGGAAGGAGGAGAGGATACCGAATGGCGACGGCTTCTCCGGCGCCGTTTCCATTGTCGTCGTCTTCGCCCTTCAGATCCTGCGAGGTAGTTGGGGAAAAGGGCTCGGAATTTAACGAGGCGCTCCTTCACCAACTCTTCGCGCTGTGAGATCACCTACCACCGCCGGTAGCCTTGCTTAAAAGGTGTGGGCAAAAATCGAAAATCCTCCCTTTAATTATTAGAATCTTCAAACAAACCATCACTTTTTCAGGGGAAAAAAAAAATCTTATCGGCTTTAAATGAAATGTATTTATTACGGAGGTCACCTTTTGAATGAAAATGAAATCATATATAAGAGTGATCATTAATTTTTGGATTACCATACCCAAGAGTGAATATTAATTTTTGGGTTATCACATTCAAGAGTGACCATTAACTTTTAGATTTCCATATTAAATAGGGGTGTTTTTAATTATAGGATCAAAAGTATTAGCGGGAGGGGAGTGAATAGTGATTTTTTTCACTTTTTCGTAAAATAGTCGAGAATATGCAATGGAAATAAGAAAGACAAAAGCAATACTAACACTTTTAATTTTACTTGGTTCGAAACCGATGGCGACTTCTACTCTAAAGATCACGATCGTTTATCACTTTCGTTGGACAATCCATCAATAATTTCAAATAAGTACAAATACAAAGTGATAATAATTTAAGTATTATAAATGAAATTATACTAACAACTAAAGATTCAAAGATTATTGCTTTCCGTCGTCGAAGCAGCGTTACAGCGTCGTCGAGTCGTCTTTAGAGCAGCGCAAGAGAGTAAATCGTTGGAGTTGTTATTTTTGAGGTGCTGGTTGAACCCTCCATTTATAGCCTTTGTAACGACCACCCTTCTCACTACTCTCTAAGGTGACCGTTACTTAACTATTAACTCTACTCACTAGTGTTACTTATGCTAATATTAGCAACACTTAAATTTGTCACGCCCCCAGAGAAGTTCCTACCGAAAAATTCCGGCAGCATCTCCCCTGTACCGGTGACAATATAAGCATATATACACAAGCAAAATAACACAATCCACGCAGTTTAATAAATCAGATCATGCAAGTAATGAATAGCGGAAACATAATGAAATACAACTTCTTACTCCAAAATTTTCTTATCAACCTAAATAAAGAATTAATCTAAACAAATTCTTAAACTAAGTCCCAAGGCTTCTATAGTCCAGGCATCACACATCCATCCGCACCTCCTTGTCGCCTTCCTTGACTATAGCTTTTCCTTTCC
>JBBMJZ010000019.1:18545328-18556853 GCA_037833815.1 Zingiber zerumbet
GATTTAATTTCATCCTACTTGTTAAATAAAATCACCCTTCTATGTTGTGAAATAAAATGAGTTGGAATCTCTAGGGGGCAAAATGATGTTCTTAGAAGATTGAGTAAAATAAAAGTTCAGAGAAATATCCTCCTATTAAATAGAGCTGCATGCAAGGGACATTAAGTTGTAGACTGTACGTGCATTTACTGTAGTAGGATTGTCCAATTGGTTAGAGGGAAAAAGATTTATTACAATGGATAAGAGATCAATTTGTAATAGGCGCATTATCTATAAGTTAATCTTGTAATTTATTTCTCTATATAATTTAGAGACAGACTATATAATGCTACAATTTGCTGCCATGATAAATAAAATATAAATAAAATGTAATCAGAATTGTTTACTCCCTAGTAGTTCCATTATATTGTATTGATGAATATTTAGAGAAGATCATTCTAAGAAATTACTCAATATTTTCCACCCTTAAAGAGAAAAACTTTATCATCATGATAAGCAAATATGGTCGAATCAATTGGATTGTTATTAAGCATGACAATCTGATTTGGCAAATGAGGGAGGGAGGCTTAGTGAATTAGGTATGTTGGGTGAGCAGGGCAAGCCATTCTGATTAGGCAGACTTGGCGAACTAATTGTGCATCTCAAAATCTAAATATGTCGGTGGCAAAAGGTGAATTTCTCAGTGCCCCTGCTAACTCGTCACACGGCCAATACGGAGGATGTAAATTATGGACGGCTACTAACCTTTAGAATAATGACTAGCACATAAGGAAGACATAAATATGTCATACTTATGGGTGAAAGTTAAAAGAGTGACTTATTTTAAATAAATAAATAAAAATAAGAGTATCTTATTTTAAAAATACTCTTATTCAATGTTGTTGTAGCAGGCCTAGTCAAATTTGCTTCAAGTAATTTTGGTCAATTGTTCTATATTGTAACAATTTAAAGTAAAATTACTTTAATATTATAGCAATGTCAATCAAAACTATTCAAATTATAATAGTTTTGATCAATTTTGTTCTTATTTAATAATATAAGCATACTAAAGTAGCTATAGATATTTTCCTAATAGAAGTTGTCTTTTGAGGTCTTTTTGATGATAATGAAAATAAGGGACATCTTAAATTAGTTTCAATAATGATATTTTCAAAATAGAAGAAGAAGATGCCTTTTTGAGGATAATGAAAATAAGGACACCTTAAATTAGCCGGAAGAATTATACAAACAAAAGTATTTAATATATAATAAAGTACTTTACTCGTAACATTTTATTCTTGCAAAAAAAAAAAAGAGAGAACAATTATTCTATTCTAATTTTCATTTGGATTCCATGTTTACAAAGACACCCACAATAATTTAACAGTTTATTAAGATGATTTTAATTTGTAAGTCAGGTAAAATTATTGATCTCGGTTTCGTTTCAATGAGTCTATCTACACTGTTGGACTCTCCATCTCTTATCCTATTTGCAGCGATCCCTCTATTATTTGATTCATTATATGATATAGTTTACAGGGGCCCCTATTCTCTATGTTTTTTTTAATTATTATTATTTTAATTTTCTACCATCATATTATCTATTTTATTCAGATATTCATAGTTCATAGTTCGATTTCTAGTTATGATGAGTTTATAAAAATTTTTCCTTGAAATGGTGCATGTAACAAAGGATGTTGGGGTTTTTTAGCTGCCCATCACGAGCACTTCCTGATTTATTTTGATGACCAATAAAGAAATTTTATAGGATCGAATCGGTCACTTCAAGACTAATCAATGAAACTAACTAGATTTATATATATATATATTTACAATGACAACCCGGTTCAATTAATCCTTGTCCGCGAACTTGATGATTCCTTGCGGACATTCGTTCACAATTGCAAAGTTTCTAGGGCAAAAATTAAAGAAGCAGTGGCATCCCTCTTATATTTTTCTATCAAAATGTGCTCAAATGTGAGCCATCTAACTGGTCTTTTTTAAAATGAGACAACTCTCCATAAACAGAGACAACATAGGGAGATTAGGCAATCCTACGCTGTAGACCACCCTAATTTTTTAAACTTTTGTTAAATAGAAAATTGAATGCAAACAGTGAGTTTGTCAATTTCTCACCGTGAGGCCCACAACACCGAGTCCAAACACATTGGTGGTGGATCCTGAGTAAAAATTTATGGCGTTTCATGCTGCACCAACTCTCATGTGTTTATGGAAAAAAAGAAGAAAAATTAATCATGTCCGTGCAACTCCTGTATTTTATTAAATATCTATATAAGTTTTGTTAAATATTAAAATTTTTAATAAATAAATTATTGAATTAAAATCAAATTGAGGTCGAACAAAATCTAGATGCAGAAATAAGAAATATGTTGGTCGAAATTGATGTTGATTTGACCATATTATTACCTAATCAAATTTAATTATATTAAATCGGTTCAATCGATTTAGAAAACCAGAGCGCATTTGAAAAAACATATTCTCACGTCTCTTATTTTTTTAAAAAAAAAAATTGGCTCCCACTACCTTGCCTCCACACGCTAACTGAGCTTCTTCTTATGTTCTTTTTTTTCTTGTATTTTTCTTCCCATGTATGTTCCTTGTCACCACTCGTGGTTATGACCACTCTCTTTGTGGTCAAGCCCTCACCTTTGAAGGTGTAGTTGTCGATTTGGTTGTCCTCGGCCGTCCTTATCATGACCGGATCAACGTGTCCTCCACATTAGCGTACTCTTATAGTTATGCCAACGTAGGAGGCGAACATCTATAGATTGAGGTCTTAAAGAAGATATAATGCTAGAGCATGGCCTCATGCTAAGCTTGTGGACTGACTACTTCTACCTCACCGTCAACGACGCACTCTAGCGTTAACAACCAAGATTTTCGCCATAGCCCCCAAATTTTCAACGTCTACAAATTAGATATTAAATTGGAAAAGAAATCAATCAATAAAAATTTAAAAATAGGTGAAAATATAGGGGAAAATGAGTTGGTAGTGTGCTCATGCAAAGTGAAATTGGACCTCTTCCATGGTGGACTAGACCAACTCGGGATCATCCCAGCCCACTTCTAATTTCGGGATCTATCCCTGTTCTTAAGTACATTATAGGTCAGTTTCGATTTTTTTAATAGCCGATTTCAAATTTAATTCTTGAATCAATCGAGCAAACTTGACATGTTCAACACATCACATTGTAATAATTGCGGTTTAATAGCTGTTACAATATAAATTAGAATAGCTATAAAATCATAATTTAGCAAGACGAATTTTACATGTTCACCTAACATGCACGTTATAATGGTTATAATATAAATTTATCTTGTTTAATAATATTTACGTTATAATACATACATGAAACTATGATTATTACAATAGTAGTTACGAAATTATAGTTGTTACTGTATTATAGTAGCTATAGTGTTGGAACTACTACAATGCGACCTATCTGTTTATACAACTGGATTCAGAATTTAAACTTGAAGTTAATCTGTCAAAAAAAAAAAACAAATAAATCAAAACAAACCGAATAATATACTAAGGATAATTATATCATTTTATAAGGTGTTGATGGCGTACCTCATGCCCTGCTGCAATGACAATGCGTTTATTTAGTTTCTCAAGTATCCATGATTTAAATCTTAATTGGTGCACTACATGAAATTAAAAAAAATTAAGACGTTGACGGTTGGATGAGAAGCTACCTAACATTTCGAATTTGTCCGGTGGACATCAAGATATTTGAATTATAAAAAATGGGATTATTTCAATAAAATGGCGCACCTTGCAACATTTGCTAAAGTCGTACCTTGTTCCACAGAAGAAAGTGACTGATACCGATGCTGTATCTGGAGTTAAATCAATGCTAAAGTCGTACCTTGTTCCACAGAAGAAAGTGACTAATACTGATGCTGTATCTGGAGTTAATTCACAAAGCAAAATATTACATTTTATTAATTGTGTTTTAAATAAATCGTGCAATATTAATTAAATATTAATGATCAATTTCATTTTTATGTTAGTGTCATCTGATCATGTCTGACATGGACAGCTATATACAACACTATATGATATATGTCATTAGCAGCCATCGTAAAGTCAAGGTCTGAGTAAAAAACACACTGAATCGAATTGCAGTTTTTTTTTTCCTACAGATTTTAGATAGAGTTCTTCAGATATAAGTGCTCTCTGTTTTTTTAATCAAGTTTTCAGATATAGGAAAATAACTAACCCAAATCAAATGGAAATTGCTTAATACATAATGGATAATAATAATATATAGCTACAATCAAGTCTTATATAAGATCGTTTGCCTAAATCTTTCATCATTAATTTCTATTCCTTATTATATCCTCTTATATTTAAATAAATTTTATTTTATTATTTCTCTTCAAATGCATATATTATAATTTTATATCACCTAATTAAAATATTTATTAATTATCTAAATACATCTTATTATATGCAACCTTACCTACCTTATATTACAAGAGACTTTTATCTATTACAAGAGACTTTTATCTCTGAACTTTCCTGTTACATCAAAACTTCCCTTCCATTTCTTAAATATAATAGCAAAAACATTAAAATTACAGTTAAATAGGTTCATTCTCATCATCAAGTATGGCACCAAAAGAAAACAACCAAACTGCAATAGGATCTATAGAGGAAAAATGACACCAACTCCACAAGAGAAGCACATAAGCCATGAATAGGACAAGCAAATTAGAGTAATAAAACATCTTTATTCAAAATAACGTCCGCAAACTTAAGGAAATCCATGTTTCTGCCTATCTAATGACTGGCTGGAAACACATTCGTGGTTTTAAATCATATTACAATGACGACGACGACAAACAATTTAACAAAAGAATGGAGCTCAGTTTCTAGTTCAGCTCCTAATGTAATACAATTTGTCGACGATTCTCATTGAAACAAACATAACATAGCATGAGAAAACAAACCGGTAAAGGCATAAATAAGCACGATCGATCTCATCAATTTACCAATCACTTCACAATGCAGATCTTTACGACAGAGGCAATGCCGATACGATGAATTGCAATAACAGAATCACCTGGTTTGCAGAGCTGCCTCTCCACCGCAGACTTCAGTGCTGCCTGAAGGATCACCTCTGTTGATTCAGAATCAGTGGCCTTGGCAGAACCCTCTGCCAACAGGGGAACTAAACCTCTGTAAATAAGGCTTTGCCTTGCAGGTGACTCATCGCTGACAGACCAGTCAAATGAGTCTGTGGTCAGCACTGGGACCACGACTGATAGGATTGGTACTCGGGGCCGATATTTAGCCACCAACTTAGCTGTTGTCCCGCCACGGGTCAAGACCACAATCAATGTGGCCTTCGCCTTGCTTGCAGTTTGGACAGCGGATGATGCTAGACTCTCCAGTGGGCTCATGGGAAGAGGAGTAGATCGTATCATCTCCTTGAAAATGGCCTCATAATCGAGTGAGGACTCGGCCTCAATGCATATACGCCGCATGATCTTCACCGCCATCTCTGGGTAGGCACCGGCTGCACTTTCACCGCTTAGCATGACACAGTCTGTTCCATCTAGAACAGCATTTGCTACATCTGTAGCTTCGGCACGGGTTGGGCGAGGGGATTTGATCATTGACTCTAGCATTTGGGTGGCAGTAACTACAGGCTTGCCGAGGAGATTGCATTTGTATATCATCATCTTTTGCGCAAGGAAAATTTTCTCAACAGGTATCTCCATTCCAAGATCACCTCGAGCAACCATGAAAGAATCGGTCTCCTTCAAGATCTCGTCAAAGTTTATAACACCTTCCTGGTTCTCAACCTATATATTATATAGACAAATAGTGAGAGAAAACTTAAATTGCTAGTTTCTTCATCAACAACAGTTAGAAAAATAACTACAGCACGTGAGAGATTCAGACCCATCCTCTAAGCTATCAGTCGGAATTTGAAATAGTGCCAAGGCTTGAATACAAAGATGCAAATTAAAGCAATCAGTAAGTTGAACAATTCGACTAATTGGTGAATGATTTTTTTAAAACAATTTATAACTTTCTCCTGTACTTAACTACCACTGGAAAAGGAAATTCAAATGTAGTGGCAGATGAGAAAAAATAACCTTTGACATCAGCTTTATTTGCTTTGCGTGTGGCCCAAGGAACTGCCGAACGGTAACGAGATCTGATCCCTTGCGAACAAATGATACTGCAATCATATCAATGTTGTTTGGAACACCCCAGTCCATAATGTCTTCCTTATCTTTCTCTGTTAGTGTTGGGAGATCAACCACAACACCTGGAAGATTGACATTCTTCCTCTCGCCAAGGGTTGCTGTGTTCTGACAGAGACATCTCACAGTTCCGGCCTCCGGGTCACATGATAAGACATTCAAGGTAATGGTACCATCAGAGCATAATATTATGTTCCCAGGTTTCAAATCAATAGGAAGCTTTTTGTAACTCATAGAGATCATCTTCTCGTCGCCCTTGATGGTGTAATCAGTAGTGATTGTAATTTCTTGCCCCTCTGTGAGTTTGATAGGTTTGCCATCTTTCAAGAAGCCAGTGCGAATCTCAGGGCCCTATGTCAACATGATAAAGACCATCAATGCAGGTAGACTTGATCATCTAAATAGATGATATATACAAGGAACAAAAAATAGAGAAAAAGTCAAAAGGATAGTTTAAAGTTTCTGCTAAGTTGCATGATTGAACTTGACATGTATATCACGTATGGAAATAAACTAGAAAAAAAATGATAATGCATGCCTCAATCAACCTGAGAAAAGCAAAACTAACAGGCAAGAAATGAAACAAACAACAGTAGTATTTATGCAATCAACCATAAAAAATGGACGAATCCATGTATGCTACAGTACACAAGCTATCAACTAAAGGACTCGTCTCATAGATCGGCTCATAGCTCATTGAATGAAAAGGGCAATTAGGAGTGTTCAAGGAACAAAGAAAACCTGCACTAAGCAACAGGAATGTTCCAGTGTTTGACTTTCATTGGCACATCATACTTAGTTTACCATGTTTGTACCCCTGTCATAGGCAAAAATTTATCTTCCAATGATATGTGCTATGCATAATCAGAGCTCTCATTATGGTCATTCACTTTGAATTTCAATTATGATTCCTTCCATGGAAGTCACCCTTTCAATATGACATAGCTGAAAGGAACACTCCCTTTCAAAGGATTTAAACATGTTAGTATAATATTTGAAACAGATCGTTAAGTAAAGCATGTTATGAGGAACTAAACAATCACTAATTGTGATACTGGATGAAACACTAACTATAGAACAATGGAGATCTGTGTGACATTTTTTAGGTGGTAATGTTTTTGCATTAAACACATTACCCAATCACTTAGGTCAACTGAAAGAAGTGCTAAATCATATTCTTCTAGAATGGCAAGTCTATAAGTTGACTGGAGTTTTCTATCCTTCAAAGACTTTCTAGAAAGCTCTCTTATAAACAGTATGAAACGAAATGAAATACTAATAGACAAAGATGAGCACTTATAGAACAACTGTTAACCAACTATATTCTGAAAATATCTTGGAGACCTAACTGTAAATATTGTAAAATTCTAAGAACTTGCTAGTAATTTAAGATTAACGAATAATAAATAAGAAATACTTAGCAAAGCCCTTAAGAAAAATCATTTTTTTAGAGGGATGATTAGGAAGCTAGTAACATAAAATGTTCAAATGCCACATTGGATGCTTGCTTATTCACCTACATTTTTTTTTCTTCTACCAGAATGATGTAAAGAACATAATAAAATCCTCAACTACCTGAGCAACAGAGCTGCTTACAACATCAAGGGTGATTTGCAAATCAGAGTTTGTAGACAAATAGTACTGGAATTATGGAACGGTAGAGGGATCAGTAATACAAAATGCACTGGCAATGAACATTGACCACCATAATGAGTTTGGTGATGCAAGGGTCTTCTACAAGTGCAGATAGTTTGTTGCACTTGGAAGAATATCTAACATAATGTTTTCTTTCAACAAATTGTTATCATGATCCAAAAAAGCAAAGACATGAAAGCTAGCAGTAGCTGTGTAGAGGCACCTTATTCAGCTAAAAATCAAAATACAAAGGAAACTGTTAAAGGAAAGTATGTAATGGTGGAGTTATCTTCGTCGGCTGCACTCTTAGGTTCGCTCCTGTTTTATATTTTGTTGCGATATCACCTACAAAGAGGTGAATTGACCTCCAACCGCCTGAGGAAAAACCTGTAGTGATTGTGTCAACCAACATTCCAGGACTTTCCTAACTTGGCATGGTAGGAATCTTGTTTTAGGTGGTTTGAAACAAGAAGGGGATTTTAGGAATTTGCCTAATTGCTCTTTTTTGTGTTCATTTGGCCATTAATCTAGTGAAATCAAATAGGCTACTGAAGGTAAACTCACCAAGTTGCATCCAAACCTTCATATGATAAGGCCAACTTCCCTGCTTAGGTGAGTATAATAGTAGAATTAGAAAGCATCATAGAATAGGATATCCAAACGCTTCCACAGTGAAGGGGAAAAAACCAAATAGGTTGGGGGAGGTTGAACTCTATCAGTTTTTAGCGAGAACATATCTGTTGAAACCAAATAAGCTCGATTTGTTCTAAATCTCTAGCAACGAAACATCCAAAAGAGGCTAAAGCTATTCTGCAAGGTAATCAACCAGCTAAAAGAACAAATTTGCAGCAAACTTTCGTCGGATCAAGAACGGACCTTGGTGTCGAGCATGACGGCGCACAAGATCTGAGTGTTATGCATGGCGATCAGGAGGTTGTCGAGGGTTTCCTGGTGGTACTCGTGCGTCCCGTGCGAGAAATTGAACCTGGCAACGTTCATGCCCGCTTTCAGCAACTTCTCCAGCATCGGCACCGACCTCGACGCCGGCCCCAGCGTGCACACTATCTTCGTCTTCGGCACTCGCCCATCGTCCGGCAGATCCTTCAAGATCCCCTCGATGTCGATGTTCGCCATCAATCCTAAACGAATCGCGCGCGCACAAAGCAAGAAAAAGTAAGCTGAACTCGAAGAAATCAGGTCGTTTACTAAAACAAACCAAAAAAATCCAGATAAAAACAAGAGTTTTTCGATCACTGAAGTAAGATCGTTCAAACTTCTACAAATTTCAAGCGATTCAAAGACGGTAGATGTAGAAACCCTACCGAATCTTCTTCTTCGCGGAGTTCGATCGAGCTCAAGGGCGCTTCGCTTCTCCGGCGGTGACTTGGGGGAGGGGATAAGTGCGCGTCATTAAAAAAAAAAAAAGGCGTGAGGTGATGGTGGCACGAAGGGATACGAGATCGGGTCACGGGAAACGACGGAGAAGAGTTCCGTTGACTGCAACGGCGTTTCCGTATTTTGATTCCGAGAGCGCAATGGGAATCGGGGCCGGTGGCACATGGAGCGATGTAGAGCGTACGATGTGCAAGGTGGCGTGCGATCGGATCGTTCATTTAGCACGATAGTTTAGCAAACGAGAGCAGGTGGCCGGTGGTGCCAAGCTATTGCACGTGGTTGATTAGTTTAATTAACGATGCTTTTGTTGGCGCAATATTGTTACTTAGAGTATCCATCACCCATTTTTATTATAATACCTACCATCTTACGTAAGAGTTCATTACCTCATATTTATTATAATAATATATTTCTTTTATTCATCTTTTTTTTAACATTAACACTTATTATTTATAGATCTCATAATATATTTAATTATTTTAAAATTATATTATATTAAATAAATATATTTAAAATATTTAGAATATTATTTTTAGTAATAATCTATTTTTTTTAAAATAATTTTATAGTTAAAAAAAATAATCTCACTCTTTTTAATTTTAAAATTTATAATTTTTTAACAAATAAAATTTAAAAAATGAAAAAAAAAAATATACACATGGGGTGAACCAAACACCACCTAAATAGAATTAAAACGACATAATACAAACATAATATTTCTTGTAAAACTTCTAATTTATATCTAGGATTTAAAGCAAATGCTACTAAATAAATTTTAAGAATATGAAAAAAAATCATTTCGTTTTCATGGTTAATATACAAGAAGGTAAAAATTTATTAGTATTATTTTCATTTAAAATTAATATTATATTACAGAAGTTTACTAAAACTAAATGACAAGTGGAATAATAAAAACTAAAAAATTATTTAGTTGTATCATTAAATACTTTTAAAATTTTATAAATATTACTACAAATATTTTATTATTATGAAAATAAATATATATTAGTATTATTAATATTTTATACAAAAAAAATTATAATAATTCTCTATATTGAAATGAATCTTTTATAAATTGATATATTGAATTCCAAGTACATTATATGAAAATTTTTTAGATCTCATTTCATTAATTTTCAATACTATCATTATTAGAACTAACATTATCAAATGATATTTAAAATATTTTATGAGTTAATTCATATTATTCTAAAATAAACATAATAATTATAAGATGTGAGCATTATGTGATTCATTAACTCTATAAATTAAAAATCTTTTGTGGATATTCTAGAAGTTATTGATTCAATGACAAGTCACACCATATATAAATGTCTTTGTCAATGATCACTTCAACTATCGGAACATAAAGAAATTTTATTATTTAATTTAATAATTAAATTCTTCAATTAATTTGCTAATTAAATTCTTTAATCAATTTTCCCCCTTGTTTTACTAATCTTTTAATTATTTTTATAAGTGTAGTTCTAGGAACACGTTTAGTAGATGAATTAAAAGATTCTTTACAAAAATTTTCAAAGGTACATTTAGATCCAAAACTAAATAAAAGTTATTCAATGGAAAAAAATCTAGCTAACGATTCTATTAATTAATTATCAGAATATAAAAATAAGCTAGAATCACTACTTCTGTTAGTTGAAAATTTAGATAATTGTGCTTGAGTACGGTCAATTCCAAATTTCATTGGGTACTTCACGTCTACGTGTCATTTCAACAACCCATAGTCACCGCCTTCTTGAAATTTGTAGGAAGCATTGTAATGCTTATATTTTATACATAATTCTCTTGACTTTGCTTGATCTCATCATCAGTGGATTGAATGCTCAGATTTGCTATTTCTTTACCTCTCCGAGATCGAGATGATGAACCTCTCGCCCTTGGCCTCTTTCTTGCCCCTCAGCCTCCTTCCTTTGTAGTAAGGACTCAGAAGACAGAGTCAAAAACATGGAGAATTGGAGTCAAAAGCGTATAAAGATTGTGGAATTGAGAATGAGAGTAGAGAAGATGCGTGTGGAAATAATGAAATGAGCTCTCTATTTATAGAGTTTGGAGAGTAACATATACTAAATTGTAGTCATTGATAAAAAATGGTCAAATAATCTCAATCGTTGAAAAAAAACAAAATATTTTTTTTTCATCCCAACAGTTAGACTTGTCGATTAATTAACAATTCCAATGGTAATGGTTCTAACAGTCCAAAACCAAAAAAAAATAAATAAATAAAAAAAAAATTGGACTATCGGTAAACC
>JBBMJZ010000019.1:18580536-18590607 GCA_037833815.1 Zingiber zerumbet
TGTTCACATCCTCCATGTATGTGAATCAATATAAACCAACAAACTTGCCTTGAAACTTCCAATGTGGGACTAAAGTCTCATTCACAATGGAGCTTCTTCTCTTCCACCTCTTCTCCATTTACACTTATTCAACACTCGACTACTCAGCCAACTCAAGCTCTTGGAAGCTTAGGCACTCGACCAACTCAGCAACTTGGGCACTCGGTCACACAAGTACTTAGCTCGAGCACCAAAGAACTCAGCTCAACTCGGCCATACTGAGGCTGGCCATATTAAGCAGCCCCACCTTCCCAGTCAACACAGTCATCCAACTTCCTAACTTGAGTTCAGTAAGTGAAGGCTATCTTGACATATAAATATGAATTTAATTTCTGTATAATTTAAATTTAATATGTTCTTTATATCTCCAACAAATATCTCCAATACGTTTCGCCAAGATAAGGTTTTTGGCAATGCAGCATATGATTTATTTTATTTGGCGAGTTATAAATAAATATAATTTTGATGATGATGTGTCGAGCGCATGATAGGTTGTTGATTGAGATTCACATATATACGTTTTGATCTTTGAACACCTAAAGTATACATTCTTTTCTTATTCCGTAATATAACTTAGCCCATAAACAAAAAAAGATCATGCTTCCTAAGTTTACTTATAGAGAATAAGCAATCAAATGAATGAAAGGTCATTCTCATCTAACATTTTGGTTTATTCTAAAATTATGTCAAAATCAAGTTCATCTTACATGTGAAGACATACTCAAGTGAACATATTGTCAGTCTAAGCTAGACAATCCTATCAATCTAATGAGTGTGATTGATTCCTCAATTGATCATCCCTCTAATTTTACATTTCCTTGAAGTAAATGAAAATAATAACTTGAACAATCCACTCATGTCGATTCTACTCTTTACTTTTTAGTTCTTTACAAGTAGAGGTGGGCATTGGCCTGTTCGATTTGATTTGTTCTACCACGGTTCGATTTTTTTATTTTTAGTTTAAAAATATTTGGTCCGAAATCGAACCGTTTTTTATTACGGTTCAGTCATTTTTTATAATAGAGTCCATTTTTTTGATCGGTTATATACGATTTTAGTACTTAATTAAACTAATTATTATGTGATTGTAAATATTAGTTTTAAAGATAAAGAAAAATAACACTAAAATTATGAGTTTATATCTAAAGTAAAATTCAAATATAAAAAAATCAATACTGAAATTTTATTACGAATTAATATTAATATGATATATCATTTGATTAATACAATATAAAATATAGACTAAGTCACTCAATCATAATAAAATATAAATGTTCTAATACCAAAAAAAGAAGTAATTCTAATAATTAAATAAGATAATTTGGTACTACTAAATATAAAAAATATAAAAAAAAATATTAAAGACTCAAATGTATGGGTATAGTTAATAAAATATTAGATTATTAAAGGGTTAAATATGTGTCCTATATTTCAGAAAGAGTGAAAATATTATTAGAAAATTTGATTGAAAAAATTAGAAAGAAAGGTTCTTCGATTTTTTTTACCGATTCAATTTTTTTCGATTTAGTCAGATTTTTAGTTCAGTCAGTTTATACTCATCACTACTTCTAGGTAAATATGCTCAAGCAAGAGCTCATCTGTGCTCGACAATATGAGCCCGAATTGAAAGTCAAGTTCAATCCAATCATTCATCCTATTAAATCCGGTGGTTGCTGAGGGATCATGAAAATTTTAGTATACCGTATATCAAATTGATATATATCATTTACATCAAAAAAAAATTGGTACGGTATTATTTTGTATCAAACTTTTCAGTATCAACATCATCAGTATACTATTTTTAATATTTTGATATATACTGAAATTATGAATAAATTCTTTTTTTAAAAAATTAATGTGATGTCAACACCACAACTTTAGTGCTGATTTCAAAATCAACACCACGACTTTGGTGCTGATTTCAAAATCAACATGACATTTGAATTTCAAAGATTTACACCACAGTTGTTTTGCTTTGATATTGATTGTAAAATCAGCCGCACAATTGATTTTCAAAAATCACACCATTGTATGCTAGATTTTAAAAGATCATCAGCATAGTGAAACAGCACAGTGGTGCAAAGATAAACCGGTATGCTAGATTCATTAATTTAATTAATTCGGTAAAAAATTAAATTAATTGATATTTTATCGGTTCGATTTATTTAAATTTACTTAAAAAAATTCATTGGTTCGATTGGTTCGTAATTTTCGATATGAATGATATAAAATTTATATCAAACTAAAAATTTGGGATATCGATGTATCCAACTAGCCCTAACCATTACCCAATGGCACAACCTCCTACATTCTGGGTACTCCACATCCCTTTCTTATCAAATTTCAACTACCCGATTGTGCAATCACAATTTGCATGATAGGTTCGCAAGACCATCAGTGATGAAGGTCTGAAAGCAGTGGTTGAGACTTGTAATGATCTTATCGAGCTCATTGTATTCCCTCTCCATTCCTCTGAGGACTACAACGACCTTTTGTATGATTCCAGCCTCATGGGTTTCTCCATAGGTTGTCGTAAGCTCCGCTCGATTCTCTACTTTTTCCGAAGCATGAGAAATGCAACCATGGTGACCATGTCAGAGAATTGCCCAATTTGGTTGTCTTTCACCTTTGATCGTTAGTTGCTACCACCCGGTCACCAAAGAACCCATGAACGAAGGGTTCGGAGCCATTGTCTTGAATTGCAAGAAGTTAATCAAACTTTCTGTTTCCATCTTGATAAGGTTTTTGAGTACATTGTGATTTGAAATCAGTGGCTGAGACTTGTAACGGTCTCGCCGAACTCAGAGTATTCCCTCTTAGGACTACGATGACTGTGCATATGATTTCGGTCTCATTGCCATCTCTAAGGGTTGTCATAAGTTCCACTCAATCCTCTACTTTTGTCGATGCAAGACAAATGCAACCATGGTGACCATGTCGGAGAATTGCCCCGATTTAGTTGTCTTTCACTTTTGGATCATGGAGCCCGTCATGAACTATAAGAATCTAACCAGGCTTTCTTCTGGCCTAATAAGGTCTTTGAGTACATTGTGAATCATGGGAAGTTAATTTGAACCCTCTCTGTCTGGTTTACCAGAAACACCGACTCAAATTTAAATATGTTCTCAGCGACAACTCCTTCAGCAATGCAAGACTCCTCTCGGAGATCCACCATTTTTACAACATGAGATCCGTGTGGATGAATTCGTGCAGCTATCATTGAGAGCTTGCCAAGAAGTGGCCAACTTGGAGGCGGGCTCACTTGGTATTCAAAGTTATCTTGCCTCGGGATTTTGATATTGTTGGCGTGAAGTATTTATACTTGCATTGTTCATTGGATAGACTAAGGGAAGATGCATCGTCCGTTTTTTAAGATCTGGTAAGTGATAAAAGAGCTCGAATCGACAATTCCATACTTATCCGTGATACAAGAGGAGATGGTTGCCCAGGAGTAGGATGTCGTGGTAAGGTCCTCCGAAGGTAAACTAGACCTATGGATTTCGAGACTTAGTTCCAACGTATTTTTCCTATCGATTTATCCTGACAGTCGCTGGTAAATTTTTATGGTACCAAGTTGATCACCTTAGGATTAATCGAACCGAAGACTTGGATACTTCATGTCAACTAAAAAAAATTAAAAAAAATAAAGTTCTAAATTTCATTGTTGTATTTGTAGTAGGACAACCTTTGTAATTGAGAATTCGTACCAATTAGCTTGCATGTTTAGGGGTGGTTTGGTAGAGAGTACCAAACACTAAATTAAAAGTTTGGTATAAAAAATATATACTGATACATTACCAAAATTTTAATATACCAAATTTTCGATATCACATAAATTATATATCATTTATATTAAAATTTTATTATTAATATGGTATACTATACTGAAATACTAAATCTCGTACTTTTAAAAATTTGAATATAATAAATATAATACCGTACGGAAGTATTTAGTATGGTATTAATATCAAAAATTCTATTTCCACCTCCTAATTAAAATAAAACGGGTACTATATGACTTACAAGTTACAAGACAATTTAACGAAGTAAAAGAATTGAAATTAATTAAATTTTGAATAAAATTAGGGATAGATAATAAATATCGTTTTCCGTTTTTAGAAGTTAAATATTATAGAAATACTCTTTTAACAAATATTAATTTAAATTTTCCTTTCTATATCTTTGGTTTGCAATTTTATTTTATTTTAATAATTAAGAATTGTTTAAAATATATATTAAAAGTGACACTATATATATATATATATATATATAGCAAAAATAAAAAATAACACTTATTTACATTCATTAAAAAAGATTATGTTGAAAATGTTAAAAGGGTACTCTTATTTGCATCCAATTTTTTATTTAAAAATACTATTGTTTATAATAATTTTAATTAAAATGAATAAAGAGAATAATTTAAAAATAAAAAAATAGGGTATAATGTTTTTTTTAATACTTCTTTTCAACTTATGACAATAAAAAATAAGATAAGTTCTTTTAATTTAATTCCGTAGTTAAATTTTGCTAGAAAATTTAATTCTGCAGTTAAATTTGAATTTAGCCATGAAAATTAAATTTCATCAAGTTTTCAGCAACTTGGTTATAACAATTTTTCAACAACTTAGGTTAAAACAGTTTTTCAGAACAAATAAATTCATTCGTAGCAATATCGCATATCAACACTACCAAGACAACACGGCTTCATATCAATTCCAGCAGATTCAGATAAACCAGAATTCTCAAGATTGTTCATAAAATTATAAGAGATTATTGTTAAATATAAGTGAATAGAGAAAAAAAATGAAAGAGGAAAGAGGTTTTATTATGAATAGGACTTTAATTCCATATTGAAAGTTTCATGGTATTTTTGTTGGTTTATATATATTCACATACACTGAGGATGTGAACAAATGTATGGGAAGAGGCTATCTCTCACGCATGGATGCGCAAAGGGGGTGCAAATCCAGGGCCCGAATTTCATTGAACTAAGTTGACTAGTGTGCGAGCGCGACCTGTGCACACGAATGCCGGATCGGTCGGGCAAAATTTGCCCAAGTCTTTTGCTGCTGTGAAACGGATGCATTAGGCAGAGGAGACACACAGCAAGCAAAGGCTCTTCATTTTTTCTTCCTGCTCGGTGGAGTGCCCGTGATAACAATCGGGTACCACACAGTTGGTCGTAACCACCAGTGCTTGGTGGAGATCAGACGATCCTTGTAAGTC
The DNA here is from genome assembly GCA_037833815.1 of Zingiber zerumbet. Taxonomy (NCBI): domain Eukaryota; kingdom Viridiplantae; phylum Streptophyta; class Magnoliopsida; order Zingiberales; family Zingiberaceae; genus Zingiber; species Zingiber zerumbet. The sequence goes on from JBBMJZ010000019.1 coordinate 18,585,802, forward strand.
TGGAAGCAAAGCCGAAGGTGGGGCGAATCTGTTTTAAGGAAACTATGACTCGCATGCCTCAGCTAACTCCCTCGGTCGGTCTCTTTGTCCGACCGACAAATTTGTTTGTTTCGTTCGGTCGGTCAGCCTGACCTGTCTGCTTCTCTACATCGATCTGCTTGACTGGTCTGCTCGACCTGTCTGCTTCGTCAGTCGGTCGGCTTCGACTGGTCTGCCCGACTTGTCTACTTCTCTTGGTTGGTGTACTCGACCTGTCTGCTTCGACTAGTCTGCCCGACCTGTCTGCTTCGCTCGGTCTGGCCGACTTGTCTGCTTCGCTCGGTCTGTCTGCTCGACCCAGTCAGCCTATCGCTCGGTCAGTTTGCTCGACCGCTCAGCTCGCTTTGTCAACACTGTGCAGACTGCTTCATCATTTGGCAGAAACCAGCCCCTGCTAGCAGCCTGAGATTATCAGCTCAAGTCATCTCTATTATAAATTGAATTTAAATTCTGTGTAATTTTAAATTCAGCTAAGTCTCAAAAAAATCTCCGACTATATATTATTTGTGTCCAACAATTATATGGGATGGAAAAAGATAGCTAGCTTTATCACGATAATAACCTATGTCTCAACCATCGTAATAAAACATGGGGTTTGATGAAGTTAAAACAAGTGGTCCAATATGACTCTAGAAATCACGGTCTCCTCATGACTCTTCCGCCACGGGTCCACGGCCACGGAAAGCTGCTTCCAGCTTCTGCACTTGCAGCAGCTTCACCTTGAGCACACTCCGACTGATATATAATCGCAGTTGAAGAGCAAACCACTAAGCATTAATTAAATTTTAGAGATAGGCTATAACAAAAACCATGCAAGAGTGAACAGGGCAAAAAAATTGAAGACAAAATCTATGTAGGCAATACTAGAAAGTATAATCATTATATTAGAGATCAGCAAGTTGTTAGCTGACAAACCATTTAAAACAAAAACAAACAAGTAGAGATTGTCGTTCGATACCTTCACTGAGGAATATCTAACTGCAATTTATTTAGCTCGCGCAGAAGAACCATGAGACTTTTAGAATGGGGATACCATGAATAATGTCACATTGGACATGGTGAATCTACTTAGAAAAAACAAACAAACTTGAGAATTTAATTAAAAACACAAAAGGTGATTCGAGACTACTTAGTTTCACAAGTTATGCTCCTATAAACAAGCATAATGTGGTTGGAACATTGCTACAAGTTACTCTTTTTATTGCGAAATCATATTTAAGATGGTAAGACCACACACCAAAAAATCGATAATAATAATTACAAGAACTCAGGAACACAATTAAGAAGTTCACTCCATCAGACCAACGCAGATGCTGCAAACTAACTATACTAGGATAAGACAGTGAAACATGAAAGAGATTTTTTTATTAATTGTCTCATCCACACTTATATAAGATAAGACAACAAGCTTCAGTTGCAGCAATTATAGCATTGATCTGCGATTCATATCTTGAGTCAATATAAACACTAATATCCACCAAATAACTTGGACGCAAGCAGAAGTTTTAAAAATTAATATTACTTTCACAACTGCAGGTTCCCATATACAAAGTTAGCCAAAGAATCTGCAATTCCACCCGTATTAATGTCCACACCATAATTTGCACCTTCCCCTGTAATAGTCATGACTTCAACAAATATTACAGGGAAAGAAAAAAAAAATCAATGCTGTCATTTACGGGAGGAACTTCGGCTCAAGGCATAGGCCTGTGCTATAGGGCTCTTATTTTATTGGGGCCCCAAAAGTTTTAATATTTTTTAATATTATTTATATTAATTTTGTTTTTTTATTATTTTTTTAATTATATATTTTAAAATTTTTTAAACTAGCTAACACTTTCTCTTTTACATATTTTTTTTTTTAAAAAAACAACTGATTCTTACTTTTCGCATCAATTTCTCAAAAAATGCGTCATTCTCTGTCAAAGTTGTCAATCATCTCACTCTCTTCCCTTCCCGTTGGTAATCTCATATTCTTTCTCTTTTTTTCGATGAACCTACACTCTTTCTCTCTCTTATCAGTGATCTCACTCTCTTCCCTTCCCTCATCAGTGATTCGATCTTTCAAAGCTAAGGATGTCTTTCTCTTCTCTCATCGACGATCTCCTTTCTTCACTCTTTCCGTCATCTTCCTTTACAAGAGCATAAAGTAGGAATGGAGGATCAAGACGTGCTAGAGGGAGGGAGGGAGAGAGTGAATAACGCTCATGATTTTTTTGCACTTTTCGAAAAACAGTCGATCAGAATCACATAGCGGAAATAGAAAGTAAAATAAAACAAACGCTAATAAGTGCTAGTTTTACTTGGTTTGACGCATGTGGCGATTCCTACTCCAAGCCTCGCGATCGTTGATCATTTTCGTTAAGCAATTCACTATCAATTCGGAAATTCCAATTACAATGATGAGTACAATAAAAATATAATTTGAATGCTTTACAATAATTATACCGATGACTTTTGGAATTCAAAGAGTCTTGCTTTCGATCGCCAGAGTCGTACCATGGAGTTGTAGGATCGTCCTTGAAGCAGCGCACAAGAGAAAATTCATAAGAATGAGTTTTGTAGAAGCTCTTGCTCGAAGTCTTCTTTTATGGGCTGTTGAAGGCGCCTTCAACCTCCTTGAAGGCCCCTCTAGCTCGGATCTTTATCCCCAAATCCGTGGAGACGATAATTCCCGCATTCTACAAACTTTATCCCTTCAAAGATGTCTTCAAACTCATGGAAGACGTCTTCCATTTGGGATCCTAGGAGCCTTCAAGCGCTTCGAAGGCGCCATTGAGCTTCTTCCGTATGGGCCTTCGGCCAAAGCAGTCGAGGCGCCTCGGACACTGTTCCTCCGAGTTTAAATTTGTGTATATCAATTCTTGCAAGACATATTAATCAAAATATAAAGTATACTCTGCAAAACAAAGTTAGTACAATAAAACATGAATAATAAATTTTCGACAGTCTGTGGACTGTTCGATTCCTACTTTCAGATTTTCTGAAAATCCTAGCTTGAATCGACGCCTATTGTTCTCTCAACGGGGAACGCATCCTCACCTACTTCTCTCAGGAGAAATTACCTTTTGCCAGACTGGTCCTCCAAACTAACTGCATTTTTGCTCAGCGTTTGAAACGTCAGGACTTCATATTAAACGTTCGATTCCGACCTATCTAGTCTTCCACCCAGTCCGGTGTTCGCGACCACCGAGATTTTCATCTAGAGTCCTCGACTCTTGAATTTTACCTGACATCCTCGACCTGTCAAGACTTTGTCCAGACCCCCGGACCAGGACTTCGTTGCATAACCTCAACTAGGACTTTCCATAACATAGGGTTTCCTCTCCCTATGATATAGGATTATCTCCCCCTAGGATTTTCTACCTGCATACAATCCACTAGGACTTTTGCCTATGAACACTTAGGATTTTCATGTAAGCTCAGTCACACTTGTTAGATAACAAGACATCTTAACTTTTGAACCTTTTGTTATAATCAAAACTCGGGTTAAATCATCTGGTGCTCCATCCACCAACAATCTCTCCCTTTTTAATATGGCAAATTGATTCAAAAGTTAAGTAAAACATATAGCAAAAGTGCACCATGTATTATAGCAAAAGTTAAGAGATTCATTCATTTAAAGAAAAGAATTAACTTGGGATAGTAGAATTTTACTTTGGAAAACTTTTGATAAGGGAGAGTTAAAAATAATTTTAAATAGTTTATGTTTTGAAAGTAAAAAGTCTTGGAAAAGAACTTAACTTTTGAAAATACTTTATTTTTGAAAGATATCTTTTTAAAGATTTAGTATTTTGAAAGTATACTTAAAAGGCTTTAGCTTTTTCCTTAAAAACTTAGCTAAATTCTTAGATTTAAAAAATACTTTGTCATGGACAAGAACTTATTTTTTCAGATATAAAAATAGTTAAACTTACTTTTTAAAAAAAAAAAAAATTTAAACTTGGCTTTTAAAAATATTTAAACTTTTAAAAATAGTTAAACAGAAAAAAACATAAGTTCCTTTTTGAAAAATATTTTGACATTTGAAAATAGCTTAAATCTCTTTTTCTCGCCTTGATTAATGCTAAAAAAATTAGGCAAATTGTTTAAGTTTGGAAATCCTAGAGTCCGAGTAAAAAAACATAAATAATCATTTATTTTCCTAATTTTCTATCTCATCCTTTCTAAGTTATCAAATATGTTAACCTTATGAGTTTGTGTGAGAAGGGGTTAAGTATTAATTTTGAAGTTGATTTTGAGAATTATCTAAGTTTAAATTTTAAAAATATTTAAGTTTGAATTAAAATATCTTATTTTGAATTTTTAAAATATATAAGTTTGAATTTTAAAATATCTAAGTTTATATTTCAAAAATATTTAAGTTTTTTAAATTAAAAATTAATTATGATTTAAAAATTAATATTTACATTTATTATTAATTAACATTTAAAAAATTAATTAAAATTTTAAAATTTAAAATTAATATTTAAAAGTATTTAAATTTAAATTGAGTTTAATTAATTTGCTTTGATTAAGCTAAGTTAGTTTTAAGTTTGTAATTAACTAATCTTAAATCTAAATACACCTCACCCTTTCTAAATTGTCAATCAGGGAACCTTATTTGTTTTGTGAGATGGTTAATTATATCTTTAAGTTTGATTAAAATCCAAGGATTGATTTACATTTGAGTTAGACTAAGGTTTAACAGTTAGTCAATTAAACATTCATTTCAATAATTGGCTTCCAGGCTGTGGTGAGACACTAGACATTCTTGGATATTGGAAC
>JBBMJZ010000019.1:18643880-18655834 GCA_037833815.1 Zingiber zerumbet
CCCCAATTTGGGCCAACGGGGAGAATCTCCCGCCGAAAGTCCCAAACTTTGCCGCAAAGGGAAACAAAGAGTTTGATCGCCACCTCTTAATTCAGTGACGAAGAGAGATCATCGGAGGAGGAAATGCGTTCCAAAGTGGGAAAAGAGAAGAACACTTGGTCACATTCAAAAGTGCAAAGTGAAAGTGCAAAGTGCGCCAACAAAGCACACATTGTGTCCATGCGCACGGCGGGCTCGCAGATGCAAGCACCTGCTCATCCATGGGAAGAGAGCACCTTATGCTTTTTGTGTTAACTCCAATAGCACATCAATATATATAAGGAGACAATCTCTCCTTGTTCGTTTAGATGTAGGACTATTCCTCATATACTAATTTTGGACTTCACTTTAAATAATTAATTTCTCATTTATCCGTAATCAGTTTTGACAAATCAATAGTCTAGATTTATCTACACGAAATGTAGATTTTGAATTTGAAGTCAATTTTGACTTTCATCAACTGATGACACCTCGTTTTTCCATTCGAAAACCATATTTCAACAATTTTTTTTTAAAAAAAATGTAAACTTAAAAAATTTTAAAAAGAAAAAGAGCAAAACGTGAATAAAAAAATAAAAACAAAAACAAAAATGCAAAAAACGACGAGTGTAAAGTTTAGAAAAAAAAATTAAATAATAGAGTTTAAAAAGAAAAAAAGTATTTATAATTAGTTTTATAATAAAAAGATATTCCTTAAGTTTGAACTAAATAATATTAAGTTATGTTTTATTTCTTATAATTTTAATTATGTGATAAAATATAATCAAATTATACATGATAATTTGAATGAAACACATTCTAAACGTATGTGAGATGCATCTCTTTGCCAATCCCTATTCTTACTAAAGAATTGAAAAGGGAGATCCTGGAGAAGTGCAGCATCTGAAAGCGATACAAAGTCTTGGAATAAGCTGATCGAAGAGGAGGAAGGACATCATCATGCAATTTGAGACTCAGAGTTTGCAGATTGTAGAGATTAAAGATTAGAGGCTTGGAGTTGGCGTGTCAAAGCAGGTTATGAGGCAAATTGGCAATTTAAAGCTTTTGTAAAACATCAATTAAATGGAATTCGAAAATTCCATTCAGATAATTTTGAAATTCATTTATTTATATATATATATATATTAATTTTTTCAATTTATTTATTCGGATTTTAAAGTTCATTCAATTGTTTATATTAAACAAATGGGACAACAACAACTGCACAGCTCGACTTACTGATTAATTCAGTAACTAATCGAATTAACCGATTATATCAATTCAATTTGTTCGAATTTGATGATAAAATTTGATTGTTTAATTTATCCAAAAAAAAATTAATTTAATCAATTTTAAGTTATTTAATTTAGTCGGTTTAATTATGAATTGATTGCTCATCTTAACACCCTGTGTTTATTTAACTTAATCTAAAAACTTTCGTTTCAAGATATTTTTTAATACTTTTAGATTTGAATAGTTTTTGTTAAGTCTTAAATTAATTAATTGACTAATTAAATGCGGTATGTTCGGTGGCATAATTAAATTGAAAGGGGAGATGCTCAAGAAGCGCAGGAGAGGAGGAAGGAGATCATCATTCAGTTCAAGGCTCAGAGCTTGCAGATTGAAGAGATCAAAATATTAGCATCAAGCTGAAAAGGCTTAGAGTTGCTGTGTCAAAATAGGTTATGAGACAAATTAATTAGTCATCTAGAGCTTTTGCTAAACACGAAGATCAATAAAAGATCAATTAAATTAAATTAACCGCATTTAAAATTTTAATTTTGAAATTTAGATTTTTTTTTGAAAAAAATATCTAATTTTTTAATTTATTTAGTTAGATTTGAATAATCTCTTATTTTTATCTAAATTTCAGGTATCTCTTCTCGATTATTGTAGTTGGAGAAAGTCTCGAGAGTTAAAAAAATTGAGGCTTATAAGAGTTTTGATGATCTTAAAATAGTTTCAGTCATAAAATTAAATCCTTTCGGATTCGATCAACAATGTTGAAGATATTATCTGAGAGAGTTGACGAAGTAGCCCTAAAGATCTTTTAGGGGCTTGTAAGTTATATAATTTTATTTGTTCGATTGCAATTTTTTAGGCATTTTTTTTTTTTTTTTGTATATTATTGCCATAATATTATATTCTTTATTTTTTAAATGTATTTTAATGGAGATTCGTTAATTTGAAAACTCAAGTCAATTATTTGTTATTGTTGATAGCATAATTTAACAGGGATCTGTGACATTCGGAGGCCTACTCGTTTAGTTACAAACATGAACTTGTATTTTATCACTTTATGATATTGTAAAATATTATTTATGAAAATATTATTCATAATAATTTATAAATATGTTAAAGTTTATTTGATCTGTTTTAATCCAACACCAGCTTTCTTTGTATGAAAATTTTGATTCTTTTGGAGCAGCAACATACTCACCTGTTGAAATATAGTAAGCTGCTATGCTTTGAAAATGAGCCATTTATCTTTTTTGTTTTTTGTTTGATGTCATAGGGCTCATAGCCTTTTGATTTGGTTTAATTAATCTCGTTCAAAATTATTTATTAAAATTTATTGAACTCAGTTTTTTTTTTATATTTTTAGCAAGCTCAACTTATAATTAAAGTACGAATTCAAATAACTAAGTGGTTAAGAGTAGGTTGATATGTGAATAAGTTTGTTGTTTAAAATACACAAGTTTAATTAAATCAATAAATTCCAATAACTCGTTAAATTAAATAAAAAAATAAATTTGAATATATATATATATATATATATATACTTACTTTTGGGAAGAATGCTCATAAACAAAGTTAGAATGTTCATACAGAAAATTTTATCATTAAAAAATAAAAAAATTAAAATGAATAAATAAATTTATATTATTAAATTCAAAAATCAACTAAAATTTTAAAATATAAAATTTTCAATTGCAAGCTTAATAACACTTAAATAAACTAAATTCTTAAACCAATTTCATAAAAAACAAAACTTAGTTAAATTTAAAAGATCATTTCAACATTTAATTAATTTTAATTCTATTCAGCTTGGTTTGACTTGATTTAGCTTGTTTAGACCTGACTCGATCCAGATTCGAACCGGACCCGCCCAATCCCGTAACCAGGTCACGGTTCAACGGCCAGTTGATTTGTTTTTTATTATTATTTTTAATAAAAATTTATTAAAAATGGTGTCCGGTAGGACTTGAACCAGCTCTCCAAGTTGAATTTTTTACTAGTATTTTTAATGAAAATTTATCGAAAATGGTTTTTGGTACTTTGGTAGGATTTGAACCAGCTTAAGGTAATATGTAAGAGTGATAATTAATTATTTAATAACTAATAATTAATTTTCTTTTAATATTTTTTTTAGTGCGATTTAAAAATATAAGGTAATTCTGAATGTTAGATTGATTGTGATCTTTAAGGGGAAGGGGAGGATTTTTTTTTTTTACGATTTAATTATTTGATAATTTTTTTATTAATGATTACAATTTATTACTTATATCCTAAAAGGTACATGTAAACAACTTAAATAAGTATGAGTTTTTTTTAACCATTTTATTTTTTTTTAATATAATAATGTTGAAGTATGGTGAACCATGAACCAATAATTCTAAACTTCGAACTGGTTATTTCAAACCGTGAATCAACGATTTATAATAATCGTCTTAGATAGTTAAAATTAAATATCAACCCTCATGAACCGTCAAACTAACGGTTCCTAGGAATAACAATAGAACGGGATGGGGGCGGGTTTATCATCCCATCCCCGTCCCCGAATTTCATCCCCGTATCCATCCCTATTTTTTTAGGATCGAGGAATCTCCAAACCAATGGAGATCAAATCTCCATCCTCGTCTCCATCTCCGAAATTAATTTTATACCATTATTATTTTACTATTAGTATTAAAGATAATATCAATAATAATAATAATTTTATTATTAATATTTTAAATTTTTTAATATTAATATTATTATAATATTATTTTATGACACTATTATTAATATTTTTAATAATAATAATTATTATTATTATTTTAATTATATTTTCGAGGCGGGTTCGAGGATGAGATAGTATCCCCATACCTATCCCGAACTCGACCAATCTCTAAAAAAATCTCCAAACCCGTCCCTATTCTTGAATAAATCGGGGATCTCCGTCCCTGTTTCGGGTTTTATCGCGAGGGCCCTGAACCCGTGGAGAAAATTATCATTCTAACGGTTCCGAACAATCAAACTGTCGAAGCGTCGATATTTCGAATCTAGAGTAGGGTACTGTTGTTCGCTTAAATATGGCTATAAATGAACCAAACGTTCGTGAACAAATTTAGTGTTAAGTTTGGTAAGAGCTTGTTTATGTTTATTCAATATACACAAGATCAATTAAATAAACAATCTTGAACATCTCGTTAAACTAAACAAACAAACTTGAATATATATGTGCTCAGTTTGTTAATATCCGTGAATAACGTTCGTGAATACTGTTAACAAACTATGTTCATTAATAAAACTCTTATCAATATGCTAATAAATTAGAATTATCAAACTTAATATTCAATCGAACAATATTCAATCAAACAAGTAAAAATTTTAAGCAATCAAACAAATTTGAATTGAGAGTTCGATAATATCTGAATGAATCAAGCTCAAGTAAAATTTAAATTGAGAGTTGGATAACATCTAAATAAATCAAAGTAGAATCAAACTTAAAATAAGCTCAAATTCATAAAAAATAATCAAACTAAGTTTGAACAATCATTTTAAGACTTAATTAATTTTAATCTTAACATAATTGAGTTTAATTATCTTATCATATAAATTTTAACTCTCCTCGACTTATTTACCGCCCTACGCTTAAACACAGTGCATCATCCTTAACATGTTGAAATTGATAGAAGCACTTAGGGGCTACTTGTTTTGAGGGTTTGGTAAATAGAGAATGGGAAAAGAATTGGAGCAAAATATGGGAATTGCCCACCCCAGCGGCCCCCTGCGCCCGACCCCACAGGTGTACAGGAGGAGGTAAATCAGGATGAATGCTGGGTTGGAGGTTGACGGGGGTTCGAGGCATTTAGACCAGCAGACGGGGATATTATCCCTCATTGCAACTGGTGACACTCGAACCTTCGGCCAATTGGAGCAACGTCCCGCCAACCTACCAACTGATCCAGCCCCTGGGGGCCTCTTCGAGATTGATCATGCATTGATTTAGCATGGCTTTTGAAAAGCAATTCTACCACTTTCACTTGTTCTGAACTATGGAAAAGGGATCGTGGTCATCATAATCATGTGCTCACTTGAATTAAGTAATGAGCTAAGGTCATATTTATCCCTATTTTGTACCCTGAAAATAGTTTCTTTGTTACATGATTTGTCAGAACAAGTTATTTAGGCTCTTATTTATGTTTCCTTTTAGTTACTTCTATAGTTAGATCACCAAAGGATCAATTCATTTTTGGGCTTTAGTTGCATAACAAAACATTACACCAGGTTTCATTCCATGGCAGGTCTGAATCACCTTTACAGAAGATATTTCATGACAATCCAATAAAAAAAAATTATACTAATTTCAAACATAAGGACTGTCTATATCAATTATGGTAATGATCATGATAAAGGTAATCTATTACTAGATTTGTTATTTGTTGATGCAATCAAACACCAAATGGTGGAACAAGACCTTAGTTTTGACGTATTGACAAAAGTTTAAAGTTAGTTTGATACTAGGCTAATTAATTTTTATGCCAAATATGCATGTGCATGTTTATCTTGCAAGACGTTCGAGTTTTGATGTTGTTGATAAAAGTTTAAAGGTAGTTTCATATTAGGCTAATTTCTATGTCAAGTTTATCTTTGTATTAGCATTACTGGTGTTACATAAAACATCAATAAGTTGACAAAAGAAGTGAATCGAGGTCGACATGATATTTAATCCCAGAACTGCAAACAGAAATTTGAATTAATCAACTGATGACGATAAGATCAACAAAAGATTATGTTAGAGGATAAGACTGTTACGATAAACCCAATATCAGTTCACTAATAGCTGATTTCTAATGATATAGTCTATAAATGATGTGTTTAAACAACGAGGACAGTAAAATCTCAATCCATAAGATTCAATCTTTCTATTTGTTGCTATTAGGCAATCCAACTTATACCAACTAATTCGGATGTGATCGATTTGACTCCACAAAAGTTTCTCACTAGCTCAATAGTTTTTTAATTAATTAGTATTATTTAATATTATTATTTTATTTTTTAGTTGGCATCAAATATCCAGCTTACGTCAACTAATCCTAGGGATGACCAACACGGCCCATAGAAGTTTCCCATTAGCCATCAGAGTAAATCGGGAAGCACTCTCTACAGGCGGTCTATTAGTCCAACATTTATAGGTTGACAATTCATTAAGAAAAATTCATCAGTTAATTCGCTGAAACTAAGACTCGATCATTTGATGTGAAACTGAGAAAGTACCTAGAGCATAGCACAGTTAGTTCCCAAGAGGCAAATTTGCTTACCTAAAAAACTAAGAAGGTGTCTTACAACTGCACCATTGTCATGGTGGTCACTGACTCAATCTTGAATACGTCTAGATTCACACAAAATAAACTATATATCATGGGTGAGACTATTGATATGCGATAATCAATTGACTAGTGAAAATAATAGATGGATAATCAACAAACAATCAATTAAAACTTGTAAACAATCAAATAAAATTCATTATGGATAATGAGCAAAACTACCAAGCCAATTGACTGATCAACAATAACAATTGTATGGATATCAATGAATAACTATAAAAGGAACTCAAATATTGTTTGATTAGAGCATCAAAAATCCTTCATGTTTTCATCCAATACTCGTTCTATAACATTCTTAAGGCAACTAGTGCATTCCATTTTTCTGCAACCTTCAAGTTTAATTTTCTATTACTATTGCTACTATTTTACTATTAGGTTTTGTGATTCATTATCCTACCATATTAATATATTAAGGTTTTGTAAAGGCTTCTGGGCCTTTAAAATGTTTCTAAAATGAAGAAAATATAGTGTTTTTTAAGAAGTGACTCGTTAACGAGTATAGGCTACATATAAGTTGCATTTGGTATTGATATGTTCAGAGGCAACAGATCGACTCCCACAAGTGGTTGCCAGGTCAACTCCCACAAGTGGTTGTCAGGTTTGATCGAGCAGCATAACAAACACAGCTAGCACCCACAGGAGTTTGAGGAAGTTTGAGATGCAGAGCAATTTGCAACTGCTGAAGAGTTGTCTCCAGGGCAATGAGAATTGGAGCATCATTAAGCAAATTCCTTGGATCAAAGTCTTAGCATCTTCTGATAACGAGTATATATTCTACACCGAGGATCACTACACCTATGAAGCACAAATTACTCCTAATTGAGTAAAGCAATTCATCTGTCTTCTGAATCCTTTTTCAATATATAACCTTACAGTTCTGTGTAACACCTTTGTTTGCTTTCTTAAATTGTAATGGTGAAGCTGTGATTTTTGTGGTGCTGTTTACATTTGCTTTCTTCTACATTTGGATCCCTTGAACTGGTATGTCAATTCTCATAATCATCTTCTTCATATAATCTGTTAGTTTTTCACTGCAAGTTTCTTTTCTCCTTTTGCAGAATCAGGTATGTGAGTCCTTGTATGTATTTTCTTGGTCAGTGAATGAATCATTGATCTCAAAAATATACGACTTGTCTTCTTTATACATTCAATATGTTTCTCAACTGGCTCTTAAGTTGAGAAGGAAGACAAATTGCTTACTATAACATGTGGTTTCTAAAGTCCAACTGATGGAAGATCTGGAGTTAGGATTCAGCCTGAAACGCCTAGTGAAAGAAGAGCATGGTTGTGGCAGTTAATTCAGCATGGTTGTGAAAGAAGAGCATCTTCACTTTGCAAACAAAATTTTGGAGCGCCAAAAAAGCTTGCAAGTTCAATTGGGATTGAGGCTTGTTCTTGTTGGAGCTGCAAGAAGAATCATTCTACACTCTTTGACACAAATCATCCATTGATTCAGCTTAGCTTTGGAAAATTTCTTCAAAGCAATTATACAATTTCCCATTTCTTCTAAATGATGGAACAGGATCTTGGTCATCTCGTGAATCGTGATCAATTGAATAAACTAATTTATCTCTATCTTGTACATAAAAAATTAGTTTCTATATTGCATGATTGCTGAGAACATGTCATTCAGACTCTTCGTTTGTCATTCATATTGAAAAGAGACCAAAGCGACATGTTTTGAATTTCAAACGTAATATTAATCTACCGCTTAGCAAAAGATATATATTTGCATCATTTCTTCTATGTTTGAATGTGATATATAGGTTTAGTAGTTTTTATTGTTCAATTTGAATTTCTACTCCTTTCAAAAGAACAACAAATAAGAGCTCGACTAAAAAAGGACCGATCATTTTAGGGTTTCAGCTTCATAGCAAATAAATGAACCAGCTGCATCCTTTGACGGGTTCAAATCACCTTTACAAATAGGATAATTAATGCAAATCTAACCAAAAAGTTATAGTAACTTGAAGCACGAGCAACATTGATAGCGAACTTGCGAAAGGGCTTAGCCTCCGAACCCGTAGAGGGTCCGCCCCTGGCGCTTGAGGGCGTAGACCACATCCATGGCGGTGACAGTCTTGCGGCGAGCATGCTCGGTGTAGGTCACGGCGTCGCGGATGACGTTGTCGAGGAAGATCTTGAGTACGCCGCGGGTCTCCTCATAGATCAGGCCGCTGATGCGCTTGACGCCGCCGCGGCGGGCGAGGCGGCGAATCGCCGGCTTGGTGATGCCCTGAATGTTGTCGCGGAGGACCTTGCGGTGGCGCTTAGCGCCGCCCTTGCCGAGGCCCTTACCTCCCTTGCCGCGGCCGGACATGGTGACGATCTGGATCGGGACTCGCGAAGGCTGATGTAGAAGAAGGAAAGCGAAGAGATCGAGATGGGATCGCTGAATAGACAGGGTGGGTATTTAAAGGGGAGGGCATTTTGGTTTGGTTGCAAAGAAAAAGGGAGGGATTGTTTTTGGGCTTTAGGAAATTGGAATTTGGGACTGTGGGAGGCGGGAAGCTGCAATCGCGTTGCTTCGTTGGATTGGGATTATACGATCTAGATTCGTTTCAGGTGTGGTTAGCGGATCGGTGACGTGGCGCGAGGAGTGTTCTCTTGTGACCCGTTCTCCATCATTAGGATTTTGGCCACGTGGAATTGCTAAGATTTTTAATAAAGCGAAAGTACACACATAATCTTAAATTTCAGATATCAACCCCTACGGATTGGCACGCTACTTAACTACACAAGTGTTCCAATAAATTTTATAGTTAATTCTTATTAGGTATAAAATGCTCTGACTTTTCTCATACAAAATACTATTGTACTAGAATAAAAATATTCTATATAATTTATCTATATTTATATATAACCGGAGCTAAAAATGTCTCACGTGATTTTTTACCTGTATTTAATCGACGGATCGATGATATTAAATCGTCTGAAATGAGTATTATTATCTTTGCTCCAACAAATATCATACTTGGTATAAAAAATAGATATATATTTTATATATTTATCTTTTAAAAAAATAAAATATATATTATTTTAATTTTTAAATATTTTTTGTAATTATAACGGATTTTTAGTAATTATTTTTTATATTATATTTATTAAATATTTTACAATAGCATTTATAATAAAAAAAAAAATATGACTTACTTGTTCAGAAATAATATTTGTAATTTTAAAATGATAATATGAGTCTATGACTCATTTCTGCATGCTATAGGCAGGGACCATATTAAAATTGCGCAGGTGGTTTTACGTTTTCTCCATTTAATATTTACTTTTGGAATTGTCCAACGTCTAGTTCATTTTCTACCTATCCTTCTCCCTTCTTTTTGTTTTGTGTTCATCCAAAGACTAGTTCATTTTCTACCTACCCTTCTCCCTTCTTTTTGTTTTTTGTTCATCCAAAAATTAGCACCAAAAGACGTATTGTCCTGGTTTTCCTCTCTCGATCTCCTCCCGCTTTCATCTCCTCGTCTTTTGTTCCTGAGTCGCGGCCGTCATAGAAGGTCATCTTGAGTTCCACAATTACGAGATTCTGATGGCATGACGTCGGTGCAGACAATTAAAAACCCTCGTAGGAGTACAACTCCAACTCCAACAACGAAGCCATCGTACTCGACTACTTCGTGTTAGATTTGCACAAAGAACACTATCCAAGAGCCTCCTTGGATGAAAATGGCCAGGAGACAGTTGAGGTAGCTACAATAGATGATTTGAAAAACCCTAGTTGGGTCAACCCGAATACGGAGGGGAAAGACGTCGATTTTTTGGAGGTGAGTACTAATTCGGATGGCTGTGGATTTGATGAGTCGGAGGAGAAAAGATCTTGTCCTGGTAGACAAAATGATGAGCTTGGTGGTGCTAAAGCACTGAAAATTATCGAGAAAATACATGAAGATGAAGAGGATGGAGAAGTAGTGGGTATCATAAAAATGAAAATTAAGAAACCCAAGAAAGAAAGGTGTGAAGAATATACGGAGATTGAGGAATATTGACTTACAGAATAATTTGGTTAAAGGATGATAGAAAAAAGTAATGAATTGGTGGAAGCCCCAGTTTGAAATTCTAAAGTTCTGTGTTTTATAACTTATTATTTATCAATTATATTTTC
Organism: Zingiber zerumbet; assembly: GCA_037833815.1. Classification (NCBI taxonomy): domain Eukaryota; kingdom Viridiplantae; phylum Streptophyta; class Magnoliopsida; order Zingiberales; family Zingiberaceae; genus Zingiber; species Zingiber zerumbet. The sequence continues at coordinate 18,654,609 of JBBMJZ010000019.1, forward strand.
TTTGAAGCTACTCCATTATTATTATGCTATTATTAGAGATCATTGTTAAACAAATATTAAGTAAAATATCAAAGACTCTCTTTTAATACTTGTTCCTCTCCGTAGAAGACACTCCAGTCTCAGTTGAAGACCCAAGCAGTGTGTCGTAATTGTTGGTGTAATATCCCCTAGGTCAAGGTTGACCAGGTTGACTAAGCTTAAGTTGACTCAAACTTGAGTGTCGATGTTTAGGTTTCGATATTTGACAATATATAGAGATTGTAGGTAAAATCGTCTGATTTGGAAGATTACTGGTGTAATTCCCCTCTAGTCAGGGTTTGACTAGATTGTTGTGAAAAAGAGTCAAGTAGGTCAAGGTTGACCAAATACTTGACTGGGAAATCCTGGTGAGTGAAGTCAGGTGAAAAATCTAGTGAGTGAAGCTAGGTAGTTGAAAATCCTAGTGAGCGAAGCTACGTGAAAGTCTCGGTGGGTGAAGCAGGGCAGTGAGAAAATCCTGGTGAGTGAAGCTAGGTGAAAGTCCTGGTGAGTGAAGCCGGACAGTGAGAAAGTCCTGGTGAGTGAAGCCGGACAGTAAGAAAATCCTGGTGAGTGAAGCCAGGTGAAAATCCTAGTAAGTGAAGATAGGTAAAAGTCCTAGTGAATGAAGCAGACAGAAGAAAGTCCTAATAAGTGAAGTAGGCAGATGGAAATACAGGTGGGTCAAGGTTGACCGGACACCTGGTATTAGAAATTCCAAGCAGGTCAAAGGGTTGACTGGATACTTGACACAACGAAATCCAGATGGGTCAAGAGTAAACCACACATCTTGTGGAAGGACGTCCAAGTGGGTCATGGAGGACTGGACACTGGACACGAGGCAGTAAGTTCAAGTGGGTCAAGGTTAATCGGACACTTGGCATGAGGAGAAAAGTCCATGTGGGTCAAAAGATTGACCAGACACTTGGTGAAGAAGTCCCAACAGGTCAAGATTGACCGAATTCCAGGCAAGAGGAGTTCCAATAGATCACGGTTGACCGGATATTCGATTTGAGGACCCTAGACTTGATTTCAGTAAGTCAAAGGAAGATCAATCGATCAACCGATAATCGATTGGGGCAAGTTTTCTCGTGCAAACGCGAGAGCACAGAAGTGTTGGTGCGGATAACGCTAACGATTTAACCCAAGTTTTGATGAATGATAAATTAGGTTAAGTTAGTTTGTTGTTGTCTAACACTTTGATCAAG
>JBBMJZ010000019.1:18686260-18703063 GCA_037833815.1 Zingiber zerumbet
GGGGTTATGGTGTTGCAGTATGACATCTAGGTTGTCACCCAGACATCTGCAGTTCGATCTCCAGCTATGATGTATTTACAAGATTTTTCCTCCAAATGGGGGGCGCAACCAAAGAATATTGGACTTGTGGGCTGCTCGCCGCGCACACTTCCTGATTTTCCCTAGTGTCTGGTGGGAAAATTTCGTGGGGTCGGGTCGATCACCTCCAGTGCTAGTCAATGAGGCTGACTGAGTTTATCATTATATGCTCGTATCCTCGTCTCCTTGGGGCGGTGTGGTGATTGAGGCATGGGGTGTTGTTACATGAGGTATTGGGTCGAAATTTGGTGCGTTCGAGCATGCCTGGCCACTTGCACTAATGGCTAGTAGTCTCCCATGATTTACCTCCTCCGTATTGGTTTAAGTACGAGTTGGCGGGGTTGCTAGGGCGAGCGAATTGCCTTTTTTGCCACATTATATGCTCGTATCCTTGCCCCCGGGCTTAACAAAGATGGTAAGCGCATGTTATTTTGTCCGAATCGGGTTTCACCGCCATACGACGTGGGGCTGTTGTGGGGGGGTCATATTTTTTTGTTGTGACAGTTCTACATATTTTTTTTGTATGCTCGTATCTTAGGGGTGATAGATTTGTTATAATGGGTGCATAGATCAATTTTCAGTGGGTGCATGTCCTTGGGAAAAAAAAAATCCTCCCACTCCTATCCACTTCGCAGTCGGTTATAAGTTAACCCCTGATTTATCTCCATATAATCTGTGAACGGAATGTGAGGGATATATAGAGGGAGCGTAATCATCTTTTTATTATAATTGTATGCTTGTATCCTATGTGACTCTTTGAACATATGTTCAGGACCGAGACCGCAAGCTCAGGATATTCTCTGGAAGTGAGCACCCATTCGCCGATCGTCCTCTGGAGCCATTCGTAATGCCTCCCCGTAATGTGCGGGAGATGCGTCCCCGTGCTAAGCGTGCCCTAATTAGGGCTCAGAAAAAGGCAGAGCAGGGCAGCACTAGCCCAACCGCAAAGAAGGGAGATGAAGCCCAAGTGAGTGCATGAACGCACGTTTCTTTTTAGCATTTGACTTTTACTTTGATGCAGTTTGTGTTCATTATTATTATTGTAGTCTATGACTTCCAGACCCTGTTTCTTTCTGAACTATTCTCTACTTAGCGTGTTTCGATAAACATGTAACTATCATAAACTAGAAACAAACATAAGATGCAGGCTGATGTTAGATGGCAGTGTATCGAAGGCTGGACCAGATCGGCTAGCTCCACGGACCGGATCAGTTAGTTCAACTAGTTAATCAGGAAATCGGAAGAAAAAACGATCTGTAATTGAGAATTTCCAGTCACCATTATGCTTCTTTCCTTGAGATATAAATATGCAAGCTTGAAAATACAATTAAGATTTATTTGTTTCCTTTTTCAAAATATTATTATTTTATTTATTTATTTTTGTTTCCTGGACATGGAAATAAAAATATTTTGACGTTTGAAATTAATGAAAATTTAATGGACATTTTGAAAAGCTATTAATAATTGCTATGAAGGGATAAGTTATAAGGGTAAAGGTTTGTTAATTGGGTCATTTAGGGTTTATATACAACTATAAATAGTAAAATGTCAATTTGTATTTTCTTTTAGTACAGATTTTAAATTAATTTAAATTAGTTTAAGATATTTTTTTAAAAATTATGCAGTGTAAAATTTATTTTATCTATTATTTCAATGATTTGCATATGTTATTACTGTTTTTTTGGATGTCTTTGTTAATTATGTTTTACATTGACTAATTGATGAAAATATAACTTTTTTCCCCTAATAATACAAATGCAAATTTTAAATTGACATCTTAATTTAATTTTGACATTCATTAAAGGTTATTAAAAATTATTAAATTCTTAAAATTAAAATAAATCTATGAAATAAAAACTATTAATAATTATCCATCTATTCATAATCTCTATTTTTGTCCAGAAAGAAAATTAAAAAGGATGTTTTTTTATTGTTATAATTAATAGTTAGTGCTTCTAAGTCCACCAAATAATGGATTGATAAAATTTTAATCTAATCCATATAAATTATTTAGTAGGACAAGTAAATCTAATAAATTCAATTTAAATTGATAATTCTATTCCGTTTAAACTTGTTGTAGCGACTCCAAAAAAAAAACACACACAAACACTATTTCAACCCAACTCAAAATTAATAAGTAATTATTATCAAAATTATATTAATATTGAATACAATTACGTAAATATTAGTTTAAAGTGTTTTAATTTAATGAAAATTGGTCAAATATTATTGGAGTGATCTTATTAAAATTGGTACAATATAAAATGCTTTGCTCAATTTCGAAATGGGATGCTATTTTGATAACATTGAAAAATAAAGGGTGCCCTCTTAGTTTTAATTAATTGATAGTTAATTATCTCACCATTAATTGACAAAACATCCTTATTATTAACAAACCCAATCTAATGTTTCATTCAATTAATTAAAATTTTCTAAAATATAAAAAATGCAAATTAAGTTTGAAATTGGCATGTTAATTTATTCTTTAGCATGTGTATAATACTACCCAAAAATGGAAACCTAAGATTCTACATCATCCACAGGCTTTCATACATCCAAGTGGTCATATCGACACTCCTTGTTCCCTTTAAGTTTACCTTGCGAAACAGGTCTCCAATTCCTCCGATGCACCGAATTGTACAAGCTTGCTTAACTTAAACTACACCTCGTGCTTGACCTCTCAGACATTATATATGCTAAGCTCGTTTTACATGTCATCCTTCTCTCTTCACCTTTCAAGTCCAACACTGTGCTTTTAAGCCATCAAACTCAAAACAACTAACTCAACCGCATCGAGTCATCCACTTCATAAGTTTTACGTGCACTATTACAAATCCATGCACGCATAAAAAGAAAACTTTGATTAATCCAATTTTATTTAATCAACTACAACTTAACTAATTTTTAGAATAATCGACTTGAATTAGTTCTTCAAAATATAGATTTTGGTTATCGATTATATTCCTAAACACTAATATTAATACTATCAAATATTCATGATCCTCCGCTGAGATCATTTTAAGCACTCCTCACTCTTATAGATATACTATAAAAACCTTATTCTCGAAGGTAGAGAAGCCTCGTTCAAGCTCAAGAATGAGAAATACACAAAGCACAACAAAAATATAAATAAGCGAAAATGAAAGTAAAGACTTTACAATGAATCTTATTTAGCTTGCTATTTTGTTGCTTGGAAATGCCTTTTGATCAGTTGGAAATGCAATATCATTTCTTCCTCAACATCCTAAGAACCAACGATGAAAACCCTAGATGAACTCCCCTTTATATGGACGTTGTTCAAACTACCTTTGTGTTTCCTAATCGATTGGACTTACCCTTAATTGATTATCACATCAGATGACGATTTAAAAACCTGTGGAATAATTCTTTTTCGCCTATCTATTCGATTGACGAGACATACCAATTGATTTAGCAGCTTCTAATCAATTGTCTCAATCAATTCAGAAGTTTTCTGTTCATGAGAAAAAGTTGTCTATCGATTTCCAACAGTTTTGCTCTCTTGCAAAAGAGGCCATAGTCGACTAGACCAATCAATTTGGGAAAGCAAAATTGATTGCCTCAATCAATTCACCATGCTTCTGTTCTCTCACGAATCTTAGGCCAATTGATTACCTGCGATTGCCCAACCTTCTGTTCATGAGAAACCTTGTTCAATTGATTGTACTAAGCCTAATTGATTAACCAATTGATTTCGGCCCTTTGCAAAATACTCCCACTCTGCCTAATCGATTGGTGTAGGTCTCAATCGACTAGGCATTTGCCCAACCCTAAATTGTGAACTAGAGTTTAAGGTTCCTTTATCCAACCCTAAAATCAACCATGATTCGTTGGAACTTCTTGTTACCTAGGATCCGGTCTACCTTGACTTGCCAGGGTTTCATCACGAAGTATCCGATAAACGTTTGACCCACTTAGACTTTCTCATTGCCTAGCTCTGCTAGGACTTCCGATCACCAAGCGTCCGATCAACGTTTGGCCCAATTAGATTTTTCTCTTATCTAGCGTCGCTAAGACTTCCGTTGCCTAGTTCTCGATTTGGTCTTCCATTGCTTAGCCATGCTAGGACTTCTACTACCTAGTTCCCATCTAGGTCTTCACTGCTTAGCCCCGCTAGGACTTCCATTATCTAGTTCCCAACTAAGTCTTCACTGCCTAGCCTCTAGGATTTTTACTGCCTAGTTCCCAGTTAAGTCTTCATTGTCTAGCTCTGCTAGGACTTCCCGTTACCTCTAGTTAGGACTTTCTTAGACAAGTATCCGGTCATCTCTTAAACTATTTGACTTTTCTCTCACATATTGTCAAATATTGAAACTCAAGTTTGAGCCAACTCAAACTTAGTTAAACTGGTCCATCTTAACTCGAAGATGATTGCACCAATAAAAATTACCAACCAAAATAAATTTTACCTAGTAAATAATTATCATTAGCGGCCAAAATGAATCTTGGCTACTAATTTTTTTTTTCTGGCCAAATTTTTATTTGACAGATAAATTGTAATTATTTACTACTAACTGAAGTTATTTTTAACTAGTAATTTTTAATTTTTTATAGCTAAAATTAGATTTGACAAGGAATTTTAATTTGTTACTAGAAAAAGTTCGATTTAGTTCATAATATTTTATTTTTTTACCGCCAAAGTTAAATTTACTTAGTAATTTATAATTTTTTTAATGACCAAAGTTAGATTTCATCAATAATTATTTATTTTTTATTAGTCAAAGTTTGATTACTACCCAAAGTGAAACTCAAAATTTATTTGTTAATGTTATTTTTAATTTATAAAATGATTAAATATAAGTCTAAAAAAATATAGTAAGGCAAGCATTGTTTTTTATAAGCAAAAATATTTAAAATGAAAAAAAACTGATTTAAAAGTTTCCAAACTATGGGTTTAAAAAAACACGAGACTTAATTATTGTCCCATTGGAAAATTATCTTAGTTTTAGATTCTAAACTCTATATAAATCAATGACTATATACAATTGAGAGAATATAAAATTAAAAACTTCTTTGAAACCAATCGAGGAAGACATGGCTCTTAAACTCGCCTTCTTACTTCTAGTCGCATTGGTGCTCTTTTCACAGCAAGGCAAGTATATTTTTTTCCCTTCCATAAGGATCTTATATTTTCTCTCTCTCTATATATTTTTCTAATCCTCAAATAAGAAAACCAATATAAATGAATCTAGCGAAGTTTGGACACTTGAATTATAAATCTTCTTTTCGTGTATGATCACTAGTTTGTGATTTGAATTTCTATAATGATATTGTTAGTTTGGTTAAACTTTGTTGGCTAAAAAGAGTTTTTGTTCGACTTTTATAACGTAACTATCATGTGTCTCTAAATAAAATGACGATGATAATAATAAGATGATTTTATACAGCTGAAGTTGAAGCAAGATTGAGATATAACATTGCAGAGGCCGAGTGTCACTCTCTTGCTTGTAGGCCAACACAAGAGAAGTGTTATGAGGAGTGCGAAGCCGCACATTGTAAGCACTGCTTATTTGGTCGACAGATTGACCCATCGGGCTGTTATAAATGTTGTTGTATAAGTTGAAACTAACATGTGGAGGATCTTTTTCAATTCAACATGAATAAAAGGTCATCAAATTAGTGTTTAGTTTTCGATATTTTATCGTCACTATTACTTGCTTTTGATGCTCCTAGAACCCTAAAACAAAGTTAAAATTTTGAAAACCAACAGATAAAAATTTCATTACATGATGATTTAGGAAACTTAAGCAATTAATGTTTAGTAGTTAAAATGAAATAGTTTGAATGACAAGGAAACAAAAGGAATAAATTGTGTTAAAGTTATTTTATTTAATGTAATGTTTAAATCTATTATTCTTTTAAGGAAAATCCCCATAAATTAAATTAGATGTTTAAATTTAAAATTACAAGTTAAATTTGCAATTGACTCATGAGTTATGGGCCATCAAATAATTATGTATTTTAGTAAATATAAAAGTCAAGTGCATAGTTTAGGTATTATTTATATATAATCTTACTATTTTATTAAAAATCCCCCCTACTAAGTAACTTTGTAAAGCCTAAAATGAATTTACGTTAATATTCTTTTCCTATTCACACTAAAAATAATTCTAAGCTTTATTTTATATAAAAAAATATAGTTCTTTTTAGTCCCACATCTTAGAATTGACAACACTATGATCAAAGAAATTTCTATAAATATTTTAGGCGTTAAAAAAATATATTTTTCTTAGTTTTTACTAAGATAAGTATAATATTAAATTAAATTATTTTTTTACATAGGGAAGCTTATTACAGTATTTTGTTGCTGGGATTCTTTAGCGTCACTCTTGCATTATTGCACTATTGTATGAGTCTGACGAATCTTACCCAAATAACCACGCTTGCATTATTGCACTATTGTATGAGTCTGACGAATCTTACCCAAATAACCACTCTTACATTATTGCACTATTGTATGGGTCTGACGAAAATGTAATGATGACACTAGAAAATCCAAACAAAATGGATTTTTAAAGATCCAAGTAATTCAGATTTTCAAAAGACAGGTACTTTACCCTAATTAATATAATTTCATTATAAAGGGTCAATGTAGTTTCAATGTATTTTGGTTCTTCACGCAACGCGTGTGCATGATCATTAGTATATATAATACTTGAACCCTCTTCTAAATCAAGTCAATAGGTTTAGATTGTCCCATAACCCGTTTGATCGGGTTTAAACCCGATCCGAATGGGCAGGTTTAATACGGGGTCGGGTTTTAACTCAACTCATTGTCATTCCTATGTACAAAGCTCTCATTAATATGAGATTCCGAGAAAGTATCAAACCATATTGAATCTATAAGAGTATTCACACTAATTTCTCTATAATATCTCTAAAATTTGGGATAAACCATCAACTTTATTAAATTTATATAATCACTTTTCACTACACACTATACCAATTATCTTAAAATTTCTATTATCTTTATTTTTTATTATAATTTTATTTTTTTCCACTTTTTTATTATTATACTTGTAATAGTAGAGCATCTAATTGGAGAGAAATTGAAAATAAATATTATTTTATTTTTAGGATAGAGAGTTTTATTTTTTATAATTGGAGAAGTACCATAATATAAATCTAAATTTAAAGAATTAAAAGAGAATATGATATAATTGTTTTTTTATAAAAAGATGTAAAATTTAGAATAGCAATTGATTTTATATAAGCTAGTGTGTATGTTCTTATACACAGTCTATTTCTAATCCAAGACATCAAGGTGGCATAGTAGTAAGTTTACCGTTACATCAAGGTTCCATTCTAATTTCATTCGGAAACTAAAAAAAATATAATAAAAATAAAAATAAAATGACACCTTGTTCTCGTCTAATGGTTATTTTGAAAATCTATTAATAATTACTATAAATAGGACAAAGTATCTATTAATACAAATTCAAAAATGATTTAAATTAGTTTAAATTCTTTTAAAAGTTATGCTGCGTAAAATTTATTTTATCTATTATTTCATTGATTTTCATATGTTATTACTATTTTTTTAACTCAATTAATTATCTTTTACATTGAGTAAATTGATGACAATTTAACTTTTTTTAATAATCAATTGCAAATTTTAAATTGGCATCTTAATTAAATTTTGACATGGATTAAAGGTTATTATAAATTATTAAATTCTCAAAATTAAAATAAATCCACGAAATAGAAACTATTAATAAATATCCATCTATACATAATCTCTAGTTTTTTAAGAGTTTTTTAAAAGGGCATCTATTTTTTTATTATTAAAAAGTGCACTATTTATAAAAATATAAAAAACATCCTATATCACGAAAATGCTCTTATTTTAGGATTGTGGTAGCAGCTTGCAAAAACTACTTGAACATAATTCAAAATTACTAAATGATTATTATCAAAATTATTTTAATATTAAATAAAATTACTTAAATATTGATTAAAATTTAATTAAAATTGATCAAATATTATATAAAATGGTTTGCTCAATTTCAAAATGAGGTGCTATTTTGATAATATTGAAAATGAGGGTGCTCTATTTAATTTCTTCCGGACCTTTTTATAATTACTTATAATCTGTAATTAATTGATAGTTACTTATCTCACCATTATTTGACAAAACCCAATCAAATGCTTTAGGAAATTAACTAAATTTTTCTTAAATAAAAAAAAGCAAATTAAGTTTAATAAAAGTTTCAAAACCATAAAAAGCCTTTTAATAATTTAAAATCGGCATCTTAATTTATTCTTGCCATGTGTGAAATGCTACCATTTAACATGTTAATTTATAAAATTAAAATCAATCCCTAAATAAACGTTTTAGAGTTAATAATACAGATTTTGGTTTTCCATTATATTCCTAAATAGTAACATTAATAATATAAAGTATTCACTAACTTGATAATCTTTTAGCAACACATTTTAATGATATCATATTTAATTACTAATCCTTATCATCAATTAACCCAAATATTATAGTTTTAAGGCAAGGTTTCTATAAGCAAAAATATTTTAAATATTTAAAAAGGAAAAAATGATTTAATAATTTCCAAACTATGAGTTTAAAAAAAGCATGAGACTTAAGGGTGCCCATTGAAAAATTGTCTTAGTTTTCGATTTTAAACTCTATATAAATCGATCACCATATACAATTGAAAGTATACAATTTATTTCTTTTAAACCAATCGAGGAAGGCATGGCTCTTAAACTCTCTACTTTCGTCTTCTTCCTTCTGGTCACATTGGTGCTCCTTCCACACGAAGGCATGTATATATTTTGTTTCTTGCATATAATTCTTAAACACACACTCTCTCTCTCTATATTTTTTCTCTCCTCGTGGTTGTATTATAGTGATAAAATTCTTAATAGAATAAATAAGAGAATCAGAGAGTTCGAATTCCAATTGAAAATTAATTAATTTTTCCATATATCACTAGTTCGTGAATTGAATCGGTATAGTGGTAGTAAAAGGTGATAACGTCAGTATTATACCAATTCCAATCATGAATTTTATTGGACATGAAATGAGTTTTTGTTAGATTTTTATAACTATTATGTGTCTCTAAATTAAATGTATGATAATGACGATGATGATTTTATGCAGCTGAAGTTGAAGCAAGATCGGGATATAAGATTTCAGATGCTGACTGTCAAATTCTCACTTGTCCACCAACACTAGAGATTTGTTACGAGGAGTGCAAATTAGCACATTGTACCCATTGCTTACCTAAACCGAGTGAGCCATCGGGTTGTTTTGAATGTTGTTGCATACGTTAAAACTAATCTGTTGAGGATCGATCTTTTCAATTCAGCATGAATAAAAATGCTTCAAATTCAGAGTTTAGTTATCGATATTTCAGCATCATTATTATTACTTGCTATGTTGGTTGGGAGTACAATTAAATTCTCATGTTGAAAAATATATAAAAAAGATTATCAATTTAAAAAATAAAAACATCTCTAATAGTATGAATCTTTTGGATAGAGTTCAAATAAATTCATGAGATTTAGATAGGACAATATCATATTTAAGATTATAGGTTAAATTTGCAATATTATAAAATTTATTTATTATTCACACAAAATACATATTTAATAGTGTTCTACAAGTTTAATTTATGAAAATAAATAAAATTACTTAAAATCATTGATTAAAAAGGATAAACACGTGAAAATAGTTTAGTATTTAGGAATACATTTTATTTAATAGAATAGTAATAATAAATAATACTTATATATATTAAAAATTATGATTTTACCAACATAATCATGAAAACAAATCATCGTTGATTAGTAAATAATTAAAACACAGTAAAATAGAAAATTGTATTTTTTATAATTAAAACATAGTAAAATCGAAAAAAAAAATATTTGCAAATTAGAGTTTTTTTTTTGCTTAAATTTGAGAATAATTGAACTCTAAAGAAGACAGAAATGATTAATGATAAAAATGAATGAAAATTGATGTTTGAAACTAATTAGTTTGCTATAGTGATTTCAGATAACCTTAATTAATACGATGTTATCGAAAAAAAGTAGATCCGTTATTTTAGTGGTCCCTTAGACTGACCCTACGGATATAGAGGGAGGTAAATATAAGTACATAGGATATAGACATATGGTAGGATAAATTTTAGATCGTCGGTTCTTAAGAATCGACTTATAACCATTATGAAATATGATGTTATAGAGAAATGATAGTTCGATGTACGAACTTTCCATTAATACGGGATCCTGACTCCTGAGGAATGTATATATTTCAAGATTAAAGTAGGAGACTAGAAGCATATATATATATCTCATGATTAACTTAATGTAGCGGAGAACACTCCCAATAATATGGATTTGTATACCTTAATAAATCATCTAACTTTAACTATCCTTCATTAAGGGTACAATTGTTTTTAATTCTCCATATACGGTGCATCAAAGCCGACATTACAAGATGCCTGACTTTAGTTAAGATTCAGCTTTCTTTGAAAAAAAGTCCCAAAATACGTAACATTCGTCGATAGTTAGACATTTCTATCTCATATGTAGCCACTCTATAATCCTTATCCGTAATGCCACTATTGGAGGACACCTAAAGAATAGATGCTCCTGCGTTTCCATCTCTCGCCTATAGAATACACATTACTGATCCTCCAAGAGTTGAATGCTCCTGCGTCTCCATCTCTCGCTTACAGAATACACATTACTGATCCTCCAAGAGTTGAATCATATTGAATCTATTATATGCAGTCTTATCTTATAATTTGCAATTGGTTGTTTCCACAACTCAAGCATATGAACTCAAGATTACATAGCAATAATTTTACCGTTATGCTAAGACCATCCTTACAATTTCATTCAAAAATTATAAAAACTTATAATAAAATAAAAAATAAAAAAAATAAAAATAACAAGATGTTATTGTTAGTGACAAAAGAATTTATATATCTCCAAAATAGTATGATATTGTCAATTTTGAGCCTAAGCTCACATGAATTTATTTTTGAATTATATTCAAAAAGCCTCATATCAATAGAGATATCTTTTATCTTTTAAACCCATGATCTTTTCGGGATTTTGATTATATTCCTAACAATCTTCCCCTCAAATGAAGGACCACCATTATTCTTGACCTGCTCTGGACCTTCCTGCAAGCATCTGATCTTGACTTATTTTGGACCTCCCATAAACATCTAGTCACTGTTGACGAGCTCCATGCTTCTCTGCAAGTAACCTGCTTTGATGCAGTGGTACGAAGTGAGCATTCTTCCAGGTAATGAGAGTTCAATTTTTATGATTTTACCAACATAATCATTAAAAAACAAATATGATTTTAGGAATATAATTTATTTAATAGAAAATTAATAATAAATTATATATATATATATATATAATTTTACTAATATAATCATGAAAACCAATCATCATTATTTAGTAAATAATTACAATTAATTACCTGTAAAAAAATGTTTTCTTTGGATAATTAAAACACAGTAAAATAGAAAAAATATTTGCAAATTAGAGTTAAAACTTGTTGATAACTCACAAATGATTAATGACAAAAATGGATGAAGATTGATGTTTGAAACTAATTAATTTGACAAACTAAAATCTTTAGTGATTTCAGATAACACTAATCATGTCATCAAGACAAGATAGTTAGCTCTCATCAATATGGGATTCTAAGCAAGTATCAAATAATATTGAGCTTATCAGAGTATGCATATTAGTTTCTCTATAATATCTCTAAAATATAAGGTAAATCATTTATTTTATTAAATTTATATTATTACTTTTTACTGCTCACTACATCAACTACATTAAAATTTTCATTACCTTCATTTTTTATTATTATCTTTTATCTCTTCTATTTTTTTTATTATTATATTTGTAATAGTAGAGCATTTAATTGGATTAATTGGAGAGAAATTGAAAAGAAGAAGAGAGATTGAAAAGAAATATTATTTTATATTTAGTATAGAGAGTTTCGAATCATAAATCTAAATTTAGAGAATTAAAAGGAAATCTAAGTGATTTTTTTTTGACAAAAATTTTTTTTAGGATAGTAATTAATTTTACATAAGCTGATATGGAGCTCTTATACATAATCTATTTCCATGACTTAAAGCCAAGACGTCAAGGTAACATAGTAGTAATTTTAATGTTACACCAAGGTTCCATTCTAATTTCATCCTGAAACTATAAAAATATAATAAAAGTAAAAACTAAAACTAAAACTAAAACTAAAACATCAACTTGTTCTCGTCATTTACCACTATGCATTGGAATTAATGAAATTTTAAGGGTCATTTTGAAAATCTATTATAATTACTTTAAATAGGACAAAGTATCTATTAATACAGATTCGAAAATGATTTAAATTAGTTTAAGTTTTTTTTTAAAAAAAAATTATGCTGCGTAAATTTATTTTATCTATTATCTCATTGATTTTCATATCTTATTACTGTTTTTTATCTTTGTTAATTATCTTTTACATTGACTAAATTGAAGAAAATATAACCTTTTTTAAATAATACAATTGCAAATTTTAAATTAGCATCTTAATATAATTTTGACATGGATTAAAGGTTATTATAAGTTATTAAATTCTAAAAATTGAAATAAATCCACGAAATAGAAACTATTAATAAGTATCCATCTATACATAATCTCTAATTGTTTTTTTTAAATAGGACATTTTTTTATTATTAAAAAAAGTACACTATTTATAAAACTATAAAAAGACATCATATATCACGAAAATACTCTTATTTTAGAATTGTGGTAGCAGCTTGCAAAAGCTACTTCAACATAATTCAAAATTATTAAATAATTATATCAAAATTATTTTAATATTAAATAAAATTACATAAATGTTGATTAAAATTTAATTAAAATTGATCAAATATTATATAAAATGCTTTGCTCAATTTCAAAATGAGGTGCTATTTTGATAATATTGAAAATAAAGGGTGCTCTATTTATTTATTTTTTTACAGACCTTTATTCTTGTAATATGTAATTAATGCCCTAGGACTTAGCAGACGGTTGATGTATGATATTTTTAGCATAATAATTAGGGATCGATTATCAGGAGCTGACGACTTGGAGTTTATCCCACCATACGTTTGACGTCTGTGAATTGCATATACCTCCCTCCATATCCGTAAGATCGGTACTAAAAGATCGTTAATGTAGTGGATTTATATTTTTTTTAATTTGTAATTAATTGATGTTAATTAACTCACCAACAAAACCCAGACAATTAACTAATTATCTTAAATAAAAAAAATGCAAATTAAGTTTAATACAAGTTCCAAAACCATAAAAAGCCTTTTAATAATTTAAAAACAAATTTAAAATCGGCATCTTAATTTATTCTTGCCATGTGTGAAATGCTACCATTTAACATAATAATTTATAAAATTAAAATAAATCCCTAAATAAACGTTTTAGAGTTAATAATATAGATTTTGGTTTTCGATTATATTCCTAACTAGTAATATTAATAAAATAAAGTATTCACTAACTTGATAATCTTTTAGCAACACATTTTAATTATATCATATTTAATTACTAATCCTTATCATCAATTAACCCAAATATTATAGTTTTAAGGCAAGGTTTCTATAAGCACAAATATTTTAAATATTTAAAAAGGAAAAATGATTTAATAATTTCCAAACTATGAGTTTAAAAAAACATGAGACTTAAGGGTGTCCATTGAAAAATTATCTTCGTTTCCAATTCTAAACTCTATATATAAATCAATCACCATATGCAATTGAAGAATATACAATTTATTTCTTTTAAACCAATCGAGGAAGGCATGGCTCTTAAACTCTCTACTTTCATCTTCTTCCTTCTAGTGGCATTGGTGCTCCTTCCGTACGAAGGCAAGTATATTCTTTTTCTTACATATGATTCTTAAATTATATATATATATACCTCGTGGGTGTATTACAGTGGTAAAATACTTAGAAGAATAAATAAGAGAAATCAGAGTTCGAATACTTCGTGATTTGAATCGGTATAATTGATGATACTACTTGAAAGGGTTTAACTTTATTGGACAAAAGGAGTTTTTGTTATATTTTTATGTGTCTCTAAATTAAATGTCTCATAATGACAATGATAATAAGATGATTTTATGCAGGTGAAGTTGAAGCAAGATCTGGATATAAGATTTTAGACGGTGGATGTCAAATTCTCACTTGTACACCAACACTAGAGATGTGTTATGAGGAGTGCAAATTAGCTCATTGTAACCATTGCTTACCCGAACCGCGTGAGCGATCGGGTTGTTTTAAATGTTGTTGCGCATAAATTAAAACTAATATGTTGAGTATCTTTTCAATTCAACATGAATAAAAATTCATCAAATTAAGTGTTTAGTTGTGATATTTCATCGTCATTATTACTTGCTATGTTGGTTGTGAGTACAATTAAATTCTCATGTTGAAAAATATATGAAAAATATTATAAATTTAAAAGATGAAAAATATTTTTATTGGTATAAAACCTAAAATAAATTTATGATGTTTAAGCTGTCAAGTTTAAGAAAAATCCTCATAAAATTGGATGTTTAAATTTAAAATTATAAGTTAAATTTGCAGCATTATAAAATTTATTTATTTTCACACAAAATACATATTTAATAGTGTTCTACATGTTTAACTTACGAAAATAAATAAAATTTCTTAAAATCATTTATATATATAAAGATAGCAGAGGGAAGAAACTAGATTGTGAATGAGATTTTAATTTTATATTGAGAGTTTTAAAGTATATTGGTTAGTTTATATTGATTTACATGTATTGATGATGTGAACAAATACATAGGGAGATGCTCTCTCTCATGCGTGAGTGCGTAGGGGGTGCAAATTGAGGGCTTGGATTGCACTGAACCAAGTTAACTCGTGTACGAGCACAACCTGCATGTGCCGAATGCCGGACTGGTCGGAGCAAAATTTGCCCAAGTGGCGTGTAACAGCTCGGCGAATAATCATCATTAAATGACCATTAACATTGCCCATTGGTCTGATTAGTTTATATTGATTTATATACATTGATGATATGAACAAATACATGGGGAGATACTCTCTCTCATGCGTGAGTGCATAGGGGGTGTAAATTTAGGGTCTGGATTACACTAAACCAAGTTAACTTATGTACAAGCACGACTTGCGCGCGCTGAATGCCGGACCGGTCGGGGCAAAATTTGCCCAAGTGGTGTTTAACAGCTAGATGAATAATCATCATTAAACGACCATTAACGTTGTCTATTGGTTTGAGCTCCTATATAGGAGACTGCGACTATAGGCAAAAGGTTCTTTTCCTTTTCTGTGCAACTCTTACTTTGCGGAGTGCCCGTAATAATAATCAGGTACCACTCAGTTCACTGTGATCATAAGTGCTTGGTGGGAATCATGGTTAACCATTGTATCCTAGGAATCAGACGACCCGAGTATACCTCAAAGCATAGTTGGAGGTGGGGCAAATCTATTTCAAGGAAACTGCAACCATCGCAGGCCATGGTCTATTCTCCCGGCCGCTCAATTTTTCTGCCTTGTCAGCCACTAGCTCACTGGGCCATTTGCTTGCTTCGCTGGTCAGATAACTTGCTAGCCCGGTCACTCGATTTTTCTACTTGGTCGTACGTAAGCTCGCTCGACCTCTTCATCCGCTCGACTGCTCGCCCGTTCGGCTGAAAACTCGCTCAGCATCTTCATCTGCTTGGCTGCTCGCTAGTCTGACCGCAAACTCCTCGGACTCTTCATTCGCTCGTTCGATCGCACGCCTGTCTGGCTGCTCACCCACTCAAACTCTTAGTCGCTTAGTCACTTGGTCGCTCGCTCTCCCAGCCGCTTGCTCGCTCAGTCTTTCTGACGCTCGATCGCTCGGCCTCTTAGCCTGCTCTATTGCTTGGCTATTGTGTAGTTTGCTTTCGGCACTTAATAGAAACTAGCCCCTATAGGTAGCTTGAGATTATCAGCTCAAGTCATCTCGACAGATACGTTGAATTTAATTTGATGTATTTAAATTTGGCTAATTCCTAAATATCTCTGGCAGATTGTCCAACAATTTTGAAACAAATTCGAGTTCATTGAGATAGTCACAGAACAAAGTGTTGAGGTGCAACAGACTCAACACCTAAAAGTCCCTTCTACCCTTATTGGAACTGTGCCAATCAACAATGGGGAAAGGCCAGAGAAGTTTACTGGAGGTGGCAGCAGAAGATGCTCTTTTATTTGACCACACTCAATTTGACTCGATTCTTGATCGAGAACTCTCCCAGGCATGCTGAGAGGATGTTGATGTGTAGACCATAAGTGTAGTGGAGGCATGGACTTATTCTGAGTTCTTTTACTGAAACTACATCCTCAACTGCCTTGTCGACTTGCTGTACGCTGCGTATAGCACGAAGAGAATGACTAAGGAGCTGTGGGAGTCCTTAGACAAGAAGTACAAGATGGATGATGCAGGTGTAAGATCCGACAATTAAATAATAAGTGTTATTTGAGGAATAACCTTATGGGATTTTTCAAAAATTTTAAGAATTTTTTCTAGATTTGAGCAGAGTTCGTATTGTTGGGTTGCAAGCTTGCAAACAAAGTCCCACATTGAAAACACATGGAAAAGATCATTGGTTTATAAGGGAAAGATATCTTCATTGGTATGAGGTCTTTTGGGTAGAACCCA
>JBBMJZ010000019.1:18767525-18782094 GCA_037833815.1 Zingiber zerumbet
GTCCGGTCAACCTTGACCCACTTGGACTTACCAACACCATGTGTCTGGTCAGCCTTGACCCACCTGGATTTTCATATATTTAGCTTCACTCACCGAGACTTCTCTTCTGCCTAGCTTCACTCACTAGGACTTCCCATCTGCTTGACTTTATTCACCAGGACTTTCACCCAGCTTCACTCACTAGGGTTTTCATCTGGCTTCACTCACCAGGATTTTCCTATTGTCCGGCTTTACTCACCAGGACTTTCACATAGCTTCACTCACTAAGATTTTCAACTGTCTAGCTTCCAATTAGGACTTCCCAGTCAAGTATCCGATCAACCTTTCGACCTACTTGACTTTTCTTCATATCTAACTGGTCAACCTTGACCAAAAGGAGAATTGTATCAACAGTCTGCCCAAACGGACGATTACATCTGCAATCTCCATGTATTGTCAAATATCAAAACCCAAATATCAAGACTCAAGCTTGAGTCAACTCAAACGTAGTCAACTAGGTTAATCTTGACCTAGGGATATTATACCAACAATCTCCCCATTTTTTATGTTTGACAATACCTTTAAGTTAGGCTAATCCATAGCCTCAACTTTCCTTCATGCCAATGCTTAAATGAAAGTTTCCTTCATTCTCTTCCTTTCCTAGAGGGCAAACTCCCTCTTTAGGTAATGAAGGTCTAACTTAAACCCTTCATTCTCCCCCTATTGGCACAAATAAAAAACTCTCCTCCTGAAGAGTTACTTAACGTTGTTCACAACTTCACTCATTATTCACGACTCCACAATGAAGGTCTCATACCCTTTATTGTATCCAATGCTCACCCGTGAGCATACTACTTTCCAACAATAAAGATATCTAATCTTCCATTGTTTCCTAATGCTCAACCTTGAGCATTTGTCCAAAAGAAGGATATATCACCTTCCATAGTTTCAGAAAATAATTTATATGTCCTTAAAGAGTAACTCCCCCTAAAGACATGCTCGTAACTTCTGTCATTGCACCAATAATGACTTGGAATCCCTAAATCTTTAGGAAATCCAAATTTTGAAGCTTTGAGGTTCAAAAATTCAATATTTAAACTAAACCTCAACCTAACCTTTTACTTAGTCTCCCTTAACCAATTGATCCATGTTTTCACCATGAAAACTTCCCCTAAATGTGTACAAAAATGTTTCAATGGGTTAAGAATGGTTACCTAGACTAAACATGATTTAAAATGCTGAAAATAAGCTTGCCCAGCCAAAATCAGCATTCCCAATCGATTGGGGTTGGGTCTCAATCGATTGAAGCCAGTCCAATCGATCCATGGATCGATTCAGCCACTGTGAATCAATCGGAGAATCGATCCAGCAAGCTTCTGCTCGTGACAGTCTTCTCAATCGATCACCCGATCGATTGAGGCACTCTAATCGATCAGGTAATCGATTGAAAGCCTGAATTTCTGAAATTCAATTTCAGTGAATTTCATAAACTTCCCAAAAATTCTACAAAAATCTAAAAATCATGAAAATTATTGTAGACATTATTTAGGGTATATTCTATTATGGAAAAATAGTTTTATATGAAAATACTTTCTATTTTCAAAGATTGACATAAATTTAAAAACTTATAAAAACTTCAATGTTTTCTTTCAAGTTTGTGCCTAACTCTACAATGATGATTACTATCAAAAGATAGTTTTCATCAAGGTTTTCTAAAAGTATTCTAAAACTTTTTTTAAAACCAATTTCCAACCATGTTCTTTGGGCTCAATGCACATGACTTGAACATTCACTTTCCCAATGATTGGAGGGCACATAACTATGTGTTTTGATAAACTTAAAACTCAAAATGAACGCACTAAATCAACATCTTGAGTTTTATTCATCATCCTAACATCTCACTTGTATCTATGTGTACGAAAACACACACAAGTCACCTTATAATTCTTTGTGAGATGTAAGATTTGGTTTTACCCTAAATTAGGGATCATGCATATCTACCTAGACATTTTGGGATTATGAACATCCACCTAGGATGTTCCTTGTTAATAAATATCATTTGTCCTTAGATGTAAGGAAATTAAATTAATGCATGATGAGTTATGACATACATCAAAAAGAAATAATTTTCGAAAGAAAAAAACTATAACTACATGATGTATATATGACATAACATGATTTTTTTTTTATATTTTTCATAATAAAGAATGAATGCAAAATATGATGTTATCGCATGTGATGGGTAAACAAAGCATGGTAGTTTAGCTTAAATATAGTACCTAGATTATCTATCTAAGTATCCTTAACCCTTAACTATCTTACAATTATATCCTAGATTGCCCTCATTTCCTCAAGAAAATGCCAAAACCCTACTTGACATTTCTTTTTCTCTTAATTAATTTATGCCAATTAAAATTAAGTACATTCCTCAAATTTTGGCATAATTTACTCTTCCAAAAGAGTAATCACCTTAAATTAAGGCTTAGATTTGCCTTTAAATGTCTAAGAAAATATCAAAATCCCAACTTGGTATTTCTTATGTTTTTCCCAATTTGTGCTAATTTAAAATAAAATCAAAATTTTCAAATTATGGCACATTTTACTGTTTCAAAAAGTAAATAAAAAATCTATTTCATTTTCAAAGGTTAATAATAACCTTGAAAATGCTCTCCGAGTGTCAACTTTATCAAAGTTTGGTTAACTACCCTTCCAATTTGAGTTGACACTCTCTAACCCATCTAAGGGGTAGAGAAAATACCCTTAGGAACCAAAAACCTATTGGTGCTCCTTGGATGCTCTAGGTACTCACTAAGAATAACTTCCCTAGATACCTTCCTACTGACCTTGTTAGGCTTCTTAGAAGCCTTGGTCACTTTTTCTATGTCAACTCTAGGAATTGCTTCCCTTGTAACCTTCTTAGTGACTTTCTTAGACTTCTTAGAAGTCTTAGTCACATTTGTTGTTGCAAAGATACTCCTAAGGATAACTTCCCTTGTATCCTTGACTTGAACCCTAGACCTAGAGTTGGTCCCATAGTTATATAGAACCCTATGGTAAGAAGTTACATCCTTCTTAATCTTAGGTTTGTATCCCAAACCTCTACGGTCATTGGATGACTTTTGTACTCCTAAACCTAGGTTTTGCTCATTTTAGCCCTTAAGAAAATTTTCAATTCTCTTTAAAGTCTTTTCTATATTATCAAGCCTTAACCTCAAGACTTGATTTTCTTTCCATAAATCCCTAGATTTTGGTTTTTCATTTTGTCCTTGGACATTTTTATTTTTAGGCTTATAACTATGGTCCTTAGAGTTATTGCCTAAGTGGTTATCTACCTTCCTAACCTTATGTGAGGTAGTTTTAGCATGAAGAACTACATGATTTTCATTAAGTCTATCATGCCTCCTTTTTTTATAGTAAATAGTATTAAAATGATATAACCTTGAACTATCATGCTTTTTACTATTAGTCAAGGGAATAGGTTCAATAAATGATATCTTGGGTTTTACCTTGAAAGTTTCCCCTTGACTTGTGCTTCCCCTCTTGACATTGACCTCTTTCTTCCCCTTTAGACATTGGCTCCGATAATGTCCTTTTTGATGACGCAAGAAACACACAATGTGCTCCTTGCTCTTCTTTATTGTAGGGACAGTCTCCTTGAGCTTCTCCTTGCCCTTTGGTGTCACTTGGCTCTTCTTCTTAGCCAATTTAGGGCACTTACTTTTGTAGTGTCCATGTTCCCTACACTCAAAAACATATAATATGATTTTTATTATTTATAATTGAATTAGTTATACCTTCATTTGTAGGGGTGGCATCTTCTCCTTTTGATCCGAAGGTAGAGGCTTCCTCTTGATTTGATAATGATGCTCCTCCAATTGATTTGACTTGACATGTGGAGGTGGAAGCTTCTTTATCTTCTACTTCTCTTGACCCGGATGTGGAGACTTCTCTTTTTTCTTGATCCGGTGTCAACGAAGGTTGTCCCCCCTCAATTTTAGAGGTGGAGGCTTCATCATCTTCATCCTTTACATGGAACAAAGAATATGCTCCTTCTTTGCCTTTTTCATTGTACTCCGTTGAGGATGAAGCTTTTATTTCTTCTTCCGATGTTGAGCAACTCTCAACCTCGGAATCCTCCTCCTCTTGGTCTTGCTCCAATGAGTTGCCCTCTTTAGATTTGTCTTAATTTGGTACAGTGGAGGGTTCTTCATGAAACTTGGTCAACTTGCTCCACAATTCTTTTGCATCTTTAAATTCTCCAATTTTGCATAGAATTGTGCTTGGCAAAAAACTAACCAATAATTTGGTTACCTTATCATTCGCCTCACACCTTTAAATTTGCTCTTTGCTCCATTTGCTCTTCTTTAGGATCTTGCCTTTTGAATTTCTTGGAGCTTCGAAGCCTTCCATTAGAGCAAACCATTGCTCTATTTCCATCATAAGAAAATTTTCGATTCTTGATTTCCAAGAATCGAAGCTTGTCATTGTGAATGGGGGAGACACCCTTGTGCCGTATCTAAATCCATCTTAGAATTCCATTTAAAGTTGAGCCTTTGATAAAGGCTTTGATGTTGTTGAACTTGCTTCAACTTCTTCTCCCTTTAGCTCGTTGCCCTTTTCGGCAATGATTCTGGTGAAGAGCGACCTGATTTTGATACCATTTGTTAAGGTCGATTGGTTGGTTAGGGGGTGGGGTGAATAGCTCGTCGCGCTTCGTTGGCTTGCTTCGTGATGATGATATGCAGCGGATAGAACTCGAAGCAACACTCACGATGCTAACACAAAGGATTTACTTGGTATCCACCTCAAGAAGAGGTGACTAATCCAAGGATCCACACACGACGCACTCTCCACTATGAAAAACACTCCTTCTTGGTAATTACCGAAGAAGGAGAAACTTTGTACAACCCTCACACAACAAGATACAACACACGCAAGAAGAAAATACAAGAATACAAATGAAAAGCCTCTTCTTGCTTGATCTCTTGTTGATGAAGACGCCTCTAGACCCTTTGGAAAGTGCAACAACACTTCTCTTTCAAGTTCTCAGTCGACGGTGAGTAGTAGTGAAGAATCGTGTAAGCGTTGAAGAGAAGGAAGTTCGCCACGACTTTATACTCGACGCTTCTAGGGCTCCAATCGATTGGGTTTGCTCCCAATTGATTGTCACGTGAGATCCGCGCCATCCTAACCGTCCGTCGCTTGCTACCTGCGCAACGGTCATATCCCAATCTATTGACCAATCGATTGGGGAGGCTTGAATCGATCGATTGATCGATTCAGAGCACCTCTGTGCTCTGCTGGAAAAGGCATGAATTGATCGCCCAATCGATTCAGCGTTCCTCGTGTCGCGTCGCGCGAGATTTCCATCCCTAATCGGCCGATCGATTGGGCTGCTGTTTATCACAGCATTCTCCCAATCGATCGACTGATCGATTGAACACCCTTAACTTGCTTAACTCAAGCTCAAGGGTCTCTAAATCCAACATCCGGTCAACCATAACCTGTTGGAACTCCTTATGCCTAGCATCCAGTCAACCTTGACCTGTTGGACTTCTTCACCAAGTGTCTGGCCAATCCTTTGACTCACTTGGACTTTTCTCCTCGTGCCAAGTGTTCGGTCAACCTTAACCCACTTGGACTTACCGTCTCGTGCCAAGTGTCCGGTCCTCCATGACCCACTTGGACTTCCCAACACTAGGTGTCCGGTCAACCTTGACTCACCTGGATTTCCTCATGCCTAGCTTCACTCAACTGGTCTTTCCATCTGCCTAGCTTCACTTACCAGGACTTTCACCTACCTTCACACACTAGGATTTTCACCTGGTTTCACTCACCAGGATTTTCTCACTACCCGGCTTCACTCACCGGGACTTTCACCTGTCTGGCTTCACTTCACTCACCTGGACTTTCACCTCTCACTAGGATTTTCACCTGGCTTCACTCACCAGGATTTTCCCACCGCCCGGCTTCACTCACCGGGACTTTTACCTGCCTGGCTTCACTCACCAGGACTTTCACCTAACTTCACTCACTAGGATTTTCAAATACCTGGCTTCACTTACCAGGATTTTCACCTGGCTTCACTCACTAGGATTTTCCCATTACCCGGTTTCACTCACCGGGCACCTAGCTTCACTCACTGGGATTTTCCCATTGTCCGGCTTCACTTACCAGGACTTTCACCTGGCTTTACTCACCAAGATTTTCCCATTGCCCGGCTTCACTCATCAGGCACCTAGCTTCACTCACTAGGATTTTCAACTACCTGCTTCACTCACTAGGACTTTCACCTAACTTCACTCATTAGGATTTTCAACTACCTGGCTTCCCTCACTAGGATTTTCACCTGACTTCACTCACCAGGATTTTCATCTGCCTAGCTTCACTCACTATGACTTTCCATCTGTCTGGCTTCACTCACTAGGGCTTTCACCTAGCTTTACTCACTAGGATTTTCTCACTGCCTGCTTGACCTACTTGACTCTTCTTCACATCAAACTGGTCAAACCTTCACCAGAGGGGAATTGCACCAACAATCTCTCCAATTAGACAATTGCATTTGCAATCTCCATATATTGTCAAACATCGAAACTCACATATTAAGACTCAAACTTGAGCCAACTCAAGCTTAGTCAATCTGGTCAACTTGACCCTGGGATATTGCACCAACAATGTCATTGGACCTAGGCAATGCATCCGGGCCCATCGTCAAACCTAGGTGTGCTTCCGGGCTCGTCGTCTGGCTTGGGCGACGCATTTGAGCTCACGCGATGGGTCCGGACTCTTCGACAGGCCCATGCGACGGGTCTGGACTCATCAGCGGGCTCAAGCAAGGCACGTCGCCCGGGTCCGACGACGTTTCCGACACCGAAACGCCTAAGCTGAAACAACAAGTTTATTTTTTGAACTTAGGATTTAATTGAAACTTTAGATTAATAATTTTAATCAACTCCTTACTATGATTGAGATAATTTAAATAAGTTTAATTAAAGCCTAATAAAATTATCCTTAAATTTAATATATATTTAAAAATGATTATTTTAAAAAAAAATTAGATTAAACTTTTTATTTTTAGTTAATATATTTTATAGTAATTTTTTTTTCTAATTTTTTGATTCTTTATTTAATTTTTGATCCTTTAGTTAATATATTATTTAATTATGTATAAAAATAGTAAAAATAAATTTAACCGCAGAGGCGGCTGAGGTGGTAGGCGGTCATTAATCGTTTCGCAATCGTTTACCGCCATTTACAACACTGATTGGTGGAGAGGAAAGAAACGAAGAAAAAAAAAAGATTGTCAACTATATAGTTAAGTTCTATGTTTGCTTTTCATCTAGAATGCTACAATTTGGACATTATCTTATATGGAGATAAATTATTAAAAGAATAACAATATTATACCAATTTTAGCATTTCAAAGGGTGTTGAGTGTTAACATCAAATGATACTCATTGACATGATTTACACAATCATACAAGAGACATTATTCTGGTGTCAAGTAGTATTAAGTTTCATTAATTATTGGAATGATATGTTTTGACGGCTTTGCTTTCATATCATTACTTTATTGATTAATTTTTTGATATATACATTGTTATATGTTAATAATATGACATTCTTACTTTAATTAAATAATATAATAGAATTTTAATATTATCTCTCATTGTATCGCAAGACTCAAGTTTGTATAAAAGACTATTTATGTTTGTAATCCAAATTTACCTTTGACATCCCATATAAACGGTCTATGTATCTTACTTTGAAATAAAGACATAATTAACATAATTCTACTTACTATACGTAAGATGCTGAGGATGAGGTGGAAGTGGGTCATACTTGGTTTGGTTTTGTTGTATCATTTGGATAACCTTCAGTGACATTTATGTGGATCTTTATTTAAGGTTGATGTTGAGATCCCGCATTGATTTTGTAAGTGTTGCTCTTCATCTCGCCAATCCTTAAAGCATACACACATTTATGTGAATCTTTCTCTAAGTGACTACCCTTCATGTCTAAGAATTTCTTACATAGACCAAAACAATACTCGAATGCTCCTATACACATAGGAATTGTTAACATCACGAACAATAACAACCAAATTAGAGGCTATTGATGTATGATATTTTCCCACCAATCTAACACAACTAAGTTTTCATAATTTTTTAAACTTGCAAAAAACATAGATAGAAATTAAGCTCGTTTAGCTTAATGTGAAGATCAATACTTATGACTCCATTTAGTTAACTTGTACTAGCATTAACATGACTAAATTTTACAAAAAAGTGAAATCCGTCACCCTAATGCTCCCCCACGATTGTCTCACACCATTAGGAGGGAGTAAATCACGACTACCCCATAGTATTAGCATGACTAAAAAAAAAAGGTAGATCCGCTACCTTAGTGGCCCCCTAGTGCCGGCCCCATAGATATGGAGGGAGGTTCATGCAGGTACACAGGTCATAGGCGCATGGTGGGGTAAACTCCAGATCGTCAGTTCCTAAGAATCGATCCCTGGCCATTACGCCAAAGATGAGTATTAGCATGACTAAAGCTTTTATGGAATGTGCTCATTTTTCTTTGATATATGTGAGAAGATGGTGCTAGAGGCTATGACATTGGTTGATCACCATACCTTGCGCACCAAAATGAATATATTTTATTTAGTCTACTTTAAGTTTTAATTTTTTTTTTTCATTTCTTTACTTCTAAATTTTCATAAATATTATAAGGTTATAAAATAATACATTTAATCTTAGTCTAAAATAATGGCAAATAATTTCAGAGACATTAGAGTAATATTTTTTAACTTTGATAACCTCATGAAATGTGTCACATTTATAAATTTTAAATAATTATTTATTAAGCATAATGCATGAAACATTAGGTGCGAAGTTGGGTTGTATATAGTCGAAAATGTATTTATACAATAATTGAAAATTTCTAAAAGGTTACGTGCATTTTCAACATATAATGAATTTGTTTGTTAATTGACTAGCAATAAACTTTCCACCATGAATATTTTTAATTGGATTTTACTTGGTATGATTGATTTAAATATAAGGTTCATTGAGTTCCATCTATGTGGTACATTATTTATTATATTTAACATTTATAATACTTTTTAAAATTGTCTTAGAGAGTGATGATTACAGAAACTTAACTACATCTCTAATTCGTCCAAGATTTTTATGAATTACTCTAAACCCATTTCGAATACAAAGGTACAAGATGTGACAAACATAACAAATGTGAAAATAACGTTCCTATAATAATTAAATCAAGATTTTCAAAATTACTTTAAAATCATTATTTGATGGATTATTAAAAGTTAGTGTTTCTTTTCCATTTATACCATAACAATGAACAATACAAAGAGAAGTAAAAAAGAAACATAAAAATCAGAATGAGAAAATTCAAAAAATTTAAAACTAATAATTCTTTTTGTGGATTATCTAATTGTTGTTTTATCCAATGTATGGTGAGACTACCACTCTAAACATTAGAGGTCATGTCATTCTATATTAATGGCATGAAAAAATATTAATCAACTTTTGTTATGCCTTGAGGAATATTTTTATTGTACTAGCTTTTATCATATTGCATTCCTAGATACTTTCCTAAAACAAGTTCCACAAAATATCTAAAGTAATGAAAATGGCTCATGTTTCACAATAAATTTTATGGGACCTTTTCTTGACTCTTTATTTGAAGAAACAATGATTGCAAGCTCAGTATAAAAAAAGGATAACGTCGTTTGAGCAATAACTATCCTAGTATTGTGCTGTGATTTTATACGGTGAATAAGATGGTAAGTTCCATTGAAAGATTTGCAAGAAAAAATCTTCTTGCGACTCTTGCACTAAGTTTTTTTTCAGCATCTTTAGAAATGCTACTTGAATGATCCTAGATTCAGTTGTCGTTTATGACTATGATTATTGTTGCTTGATACTCTCATCTCTGTCTCCTCAGTGTCAGTAGCCTTAAACACATTTTTGACTTTGACACTTGCTACCACTTCTTTAATACAGCAATAGGGGAAGCTTAAGGGTAAGGTTGGTTTTGTTGGCCATGTTGTTAATAATAGCCTTGTAGCTATGTCCTCATGTTAACTCGAGTAGCAACTTTGTTCATTAGGAGGTGTAGTTTGTTGGATATGTTAAGGGTACAAATATCAAACAAGTTGAGGTCCTCCTAGAGTTAGAGGGTCTAAAGTTGTTCGACACAAGAACCATGACCACAATTTTTCACTAAATAATTATTAATAAATTTTAAGTATTAATAATTATTTTAATGATAAAAAAATACTTTTCAATAAAATTAATGCATTAATAAAAATTTAAAAATAAATTTTATCACAATGTGAAGAAGAGATATGATGTCTGAGCAATGATATGTTCATACCATCAATGGTGACCCTGGGGTGATTATTATAATGTAAATAATAAATTTTAAAATCGGAGAGATCATGAGGAGGAGGAGGAAAAGAGGGAAAGGGAAGAAGGCGAAGGAAAAGGGAGAGGGACTTGCGTTAGGTTGGCCACGAGCTCACTATGGCCCGGTCGTGATTGCAACTCACAGCGATTGCAACTCACGGCTAGGCCACAGCAAGCCCACCTGGCAAGCAAGTTGGTGGTCAAGTTGTTGGTTGGCTAACATAGTAGGAAGCTAGTTGGCTGAATTGGGTAGGAGAGGAAGCTAGGTGGTTGGATTTGGCATAGGAGGAAGGAAGAAGGCATGGATGAAATTGTTTGGCTAGAGAGGAAGACAGGAGCAAGGAAGAAGGTGATTGTTGATTAGCCAGATTTGGCATTGTGAGGAAGGAAAGTCCTTTTTACCTAGATGAGAAAATGGATCAAAATTCAGTTAGGATTTGTCTTTCCTTTAATTTTACACCATGCAAATGAAGGAAATAATTTGGACCCTTATGTAATCAGTCCTTTTCTTTGTTAGTCTCCTGGGGTAAACATAGCATTACCCCCACCCACCCACACAAAGTACGTGGTTAAGCTAGGATTTCTAGTGTTAATGACTGTATACTCCATGTAGAATGATGCAAGATGATCTGGGAGCTTCCTTCCTTTCCAGATTTTGATTACCAAAGCTTGCTAATGGAGATTATATCCCTATGAACAATTAGGCTTTTTAGTTGGTTGTGCAAGTTGATCACTTTTCGAATGATTTTAAGTAGCTTCTGTTATTTTTTACATAGTGGAGCTGCTTCAGTTAGTAGTTTCTGTTGCTCATTATCTCTAATCAAATAGTGCATGAAGGCAAGGCTTCTTATTGCAAATTGCTTAGTGGCATTTAAAATAAACAATCTGTACCTTTTGTAAATGGTGAATGCGACAAATATATATTGCTTTTTGTTTTCATTGCAAATACATACCCTGGGCCTGAAAATCATTGCCCTTCTTTTCTTATGAGAAATAACAGTTTGTTGTTTCATTTTGCTTGTTACATAGCTATAATTCTTAATACCTTTCTTATAATTGGTGTTTTTTTTGCTTGTTAAGTATATATATAATCCTAATATGTCTGCCCTCTTTTTGGGCGTTCTTAATGACCACCAAATCATCTCATTGTCTGTTGGAACTGATTGCCAGTCTTAATATCGTGTTTGCAATACTTGTGCATACTCGGAAATACTGTTTCCACACAACTTGCATGCTTTTTGTCCCCCAATCAAGATGAGGAATTTATGCATTTTTTTTTTTTTTTGTTCAATAGCCTGCTAGATCAAGTTGCTGGTTTATGATTAAATGGATTTCAATATTTTTTTTTGTCTGCAGTATGAAGAATGTATAAAAGATTGTGATAAAGCTATTGAACGTGTAAGAGAACTTCATTCTGATGCATTGACTAGGAAGGGAACTGCACTCACAAAACTTGCCAAAACATCCAAAGATTGTGAACTTGCTATTGAAACTTTCCAGAAAGCTCTAACTGAACACCGCAATCCAGACACTTTGAAAAAACTAAATGATGCTAAGAGGGTAAAGAAGGAATTAGAACAACAAGAATATTTTGATCCTAAATTAGCAGATGAGGAACGGGAGAAAGGTACTGTTTTTTATTATTGATCCATTTTTTTGTGCACTTCCATTAATGAATCTCCTAGTTAGCTTATGGTGCATTTTTCTTTTTGTTGATTGTTGCATTGTTATCTTATAACTTCATTCACAGAATCCATCATTTTTCCCACCTCTTATTGAACACTACGAATTTTGTTAGAGCTTGACTTGACAAGATCATTGGTATTTTGACAAATGATACTCAAAGTAACTTCTGCAGCATATTTGGTCCATTTGTTGTCATTTATCTTGTTCCATGCACTTGTCTTATTTTAATGCATCTCCAGTTAAACTCAGTTGTTGTATTGCTTATGAATTGTATCCATTGGTTGTTCAATATATTGTTGTATCACATGAATTTTTGTATTGTCTCATTTTGTAACATAAAGATGAGGATGGTTTTCATTGAGTTGTGACTTCTATGAGCACTTAAATGAAAACCATCCTCATCTATATGTAACAAAATATTAAGTGCTCATTGAAGTCACAACTCAGCCATACTTGGTTGTGCAAGTGATGATAATGACGGATTTGAACCATTTGTTGGTAATAATATGAATTTATGGCTCGAAGTGAGTGGTGGACCGAAAGGAGGAAGAATATTTGGATTGAATTTTTTAAGCAGAAATTGTAGAGTTGTTGGTACATCTTCTACCCCACCAGCAGTAAGGGCAGAAATAAATCAATTGATTGGAGAGGTTAGCAATTTGAAGGAGTTTCTAGTGCGAAGGGATCTAGACATGCGGCAAAGGGATCAGAAAATTAGAGATTTGTGCGAACAACAGAACTTCATCATGCAATATCTTCAGTTAGCCTCCGCTCCAAGTAAGATTCCTCCCGGTGATGGTGATGATGGTGAAGACGACGATGATGATGGTGGTGATGGTTGTAATTGAAATTATTGTGTATGAATATTTTTTTTTTTGCAGATATAGTATTTCTGAACATTTGTTACTTGATTAAGTTTGTAAATTTTTTATTGGTGTTAACTTGTTTCAAACAGGGTCGCCAAGGAAGACGGTGACACATGGAAATCCATGTCGGAAGAGGTTAGTGTTTACATTAGTTTTATGTTAGTGTATTACTCTATCTGTATTGTTTTCTTAACTATGTTTTTTATTTGTTTGTTTTCTAATACAGTAAAAGAAGAGGAAGAAGATTCAAAGATAAAGAAGTATGTGAAATTTTAGAATAGACAGTTTGTTATATCGTCTTGTTTGACTTAAGCAATGTAATGGGATCTTTTGTTGATGATTTCGTAGATTAAGTTTGTTTTAGAATGTCTGTGTATATGTATCAGATATTGTATGTGATCTTTTTGGTTTGCCACGTACAGTATCATATTTTGTTATGGGATTTGTATTTTTTTGATAAAAAATTTATAAGTTAAGTTTGTGATAAATTTTGTAACAAAAATTTTAGTTGTAAAATTTATCAATTTGTGACAGGTTTTTCATCGTCAATTAGCAATGAAAATTAATTTTTATCATTGATCTCGGTGTAGAAATTCTAGAGTTATTTTGCGATAAAAATTATTTTTATCGTTGATTTGTAGCAGTAAATTTTTTTCATTATAATTTTTTTTGACAATTTATTTGCGACCAAAAAATTTTTATTATAGAATTGACAAATTTTCTTCCTATTTTTGTCATAAAATTGTGGTAAAAACTGATTTTTTTAGTGCATCTTTGCGTCAATTAGATTAAAAAGAAATTTTATAAGATAATGACACTCGTACTTGCGTCTTTGATTTAGGGTCAAAGAAGAGCCAAAAGGGGTCTCAATCCTTTATATATCTCGCCTTGGAAATTATTTTATTAGAGTAGGCATCCATGTCAATGGATGACGTGTACTGATTGATAATTGCAATCTTTTAGATTTGAGCTATATGGTGAGAAAAGAGTACATCAAAATCTTCCTAGAAAATTTTATATAGAAATTTTTCAATAAATCTTTACATTGTAAAAAGTTTAACTCTGTCTTTATATTACTAGTCATTTATGTTATTAAGATAGCGAGAGGCTTCTCTCCCTTCTATTCACCTCCGAAAAGGAATGAGAATATTTTTTAATTTCTTTGGTTACTAACTTGTTGTTAAGGGTATGCAATTAATAGCCAGACACTTCCTAGACCTTAGGCGAAGAAGTAGGGAATGTATGCTCATTATGGTTACAATAAAGAAGTGTTCCTTAGGGAAAGGTGTAGGAAATGAGGAGAGTAGGGACGTGGGAATATGTCCATATTCCCCATTATTATTGATGGAAAAGATCATCATGCCCCTAGTTCATTTCCTCTATATATAGTACGTCCAAGGTTCATTCAAAGTGCATGCATAAGCACGAGAAAAAGTGTCAGTGTACGAGAGGGTAACGTGTAGAGTGAAAGAGGACATCTGAGGCAACGGGATTTGATTTATGAAAGTGCGGAGGGCTTTCTGATCTTGTGATCGCTCTTCCGACAGCAAGTTTCTCCATTGCCGACGCGGAGTGCAGATCTGCGGGAGATCGCTGTAA
>JBBMJZ010000019.1:18841381-18857988 GCA_037833815.1 Zingiber zerumbet
CAAAGTCGAGACGCCCGTCTCGAATCAGAGTCCTGCGTCAACAAACACATGTATATTTTATTTAGCTAAATTCAAATAAAATAGCTAAATAAAATTCTTAAAACTAAATTAGGGCAAAACCCTAATCACGTCACCATTATCCTTTCTAAACTAATCTAACCATTAATTAGGGTTAGTTGCCTAATTCCTAATCATCCATTAGATTAGATACAATCAACAGCTACTACAACCTCCAAATCAAACCTACACATAATCATCCATCTAAAATAATCAAATCTCATCATGATCTACATCTAAGATCAAAACCTACATTCAATAAACAATCACACTAATCATGTATCAACCAATAATATACTAATCACACTTAACCTAATTCAAATCACAAACCTAAATTAACTAACCTACAGCAAGATCAAAAACCATACCTAATCCAACACAAAACCAAATCATACTAATCCATCTACCACATGTATCAAAATCTCTACACATAATCATGTATCAATTCCCTATTCCTTACCTCAATCTCAGCTACTGTTGATGCAGGATCACTGATGGATAGGTGGCTGCCGAACTAAGATGAGCTGCTGGAATTCTGCCTCAATGACCACAATTCTAGCATCACAGCAACACAACCTCGCTGCTAAAATCCTTCCTACTGATCGGATGAAAACAACATCTCAGACGATCAAGAAATCAACACTACAGAAATGGCACAGAACCTCACCTCGCTGCTATCAATCGGATCAAGCAGGAAGACTACTGATCAAGCACAACCATCCTTCTAGCCTCTGCCCGGCAGCTCAAGAACACCTCTTGATCCCAACATCTTTAATCCAATCCGTGACCTAAATCAACCTCAAAGAAGAGGAGGATCAAGAACAGAGAAGGATCAGTCTATAGAGAAGAAGATCTAAGCCCTAAAACAGCTATCCAATACTTCCCCTAATCCGACAAGAAGAATCAATGAAGAACAGAACTCAGTCGATCGAAATCCGACGATGCCTTACCTTTCTTGATCACCTCCCAATGGCGTCGCTTGATCCGATCCAGCCAGAAGGGGGAAATCGTACTGAGAGCAGAGCGAGGAGAGGAGAGGGAAAGTCTACCGATTGGAGACGATGCGAGATCCGGCTCCTCACTGTGCCCTAGCCACCGATCGTCGGCGATCAACCGTTGGATCCGCCGAACTGAGACTCCTCAACCAAAGAAGAAGCTGATTTCCGTCGAGCTCCGGTGATTCCAATGGTTTCTGTCGAGGTCAACGGTCGCCGGAACCCTCGGCTTGCTTCGTCTACGAGAGAGAACAGAGAGGGAGGGAGATTGGGGAAGGAGATCTCGGGTGAGGAGTGGAGATTTGGGAGGAAGAGGGGAGGTTCGGGTGAGAAGAGGATTAGGGTCGCCGTTTGGGGAAAGAAAAGGAAAGGAAAAGGTTTTATAAATAAAATATTTCCTCAATTAAACGAGTCTCCTAAACAGGCTTTATCCGTACTCACCGATCGATCCCCTCAAAACCCTCCGTACGAGCTCCGAAAAATTTCCAGAAAATTTCTAAAAATTCTGAAAAAAATTTATAAGGCTATTTCTGAAATAACCCTATTTATTAAATTTCCGATATCTCACATATGTATTTTTTTCTATTGATATAATGCTTGAGGCATTTATCCAATATTACTAACCTATGTTAAGTAGTTAAGCTTTCTCTAGCGATGACATTGCAATCTTTATAAATCTTTGTATCCCTCTTCCTAATCATAAGAAAGTCAATTTATGATTTAGTATTCCCACTTTTAAACATGACTAAATGTTCTTCTCTTTTCTTAAAAAATGTATTAACTAATATAAGATCATATGCTATCACAAAATCTAGTATAGTTTTTCATTTTTTTTATTTCTAGTTCCAAACCCATAACCCCCATGTACCTTTTCATATTCCTCATTTTTCACTCTGACATGCACATTTAAATTACCTTCTATTAAAATCATTTCATTTGACATAATATTTGATACTATTTCATCTAAGTCGTCCTAAAACCTTAATTTGATAGCTTCATCTAATCTTACTTGTGGTGCATATATACTAATTACATTCATAGTTTCTTTCACCACTATTATCTGAAGGGATATAATTCTATTCATTTTTTAACTACTACTACAACTTCATCCTTTAACGAACTATCTACAACAATGTCCACTCTATTTCTTGTTTTACTTTTTCTTATATACCATAACTTAAAACCTGAATTCTCTATCATCTTTAACTTCTCATCTACCCATTTTATCTCTTGTACACACAAAATACTAATTCTTCTCCTAATCATCATATCTACTACTTCTATTGATTTACTAGTAAGGGTTCCTATATTTCATGTTCCAAATATTAAACTATTAGTTTTCCCATAATATTTATTCTTATCTAATATATGGTGTGAGAATTTTTGCCTATTTAACACTACACTCAAGTTCTCATGGAGATGTAGTGGTCTTTGTCGATACGTTACAGTCGTACCCTGGAATGCGAACTCTTGCATATATAGCAGCACTACACCAGAGTTCTAGAGATGTAGCAGTCTTTGCCGAGATGTTACAGTCGGACCCTGTAACGTGTTCCTTCCAGGGAACAACCTAACACTAGTATAATTGTTTAATGGATCCATTCATTGAACATTTATCATAGTTTAATGCTGGCTGATAACCTAACGCAACACTCCTTTATTCAGACTTGGGACCAACCATGACTGGTTTGTCATGGGTGGAGTTTTGTTGAGCAAACACCAAGGTTTGAAAATTTAAAATTTTCAAACCACATGCTTGAGCTTAAAAAGACCTTGTATGAGCTAAAACGAGCACCTATTCTCAACATTTTTAGCATCTAAAAGAATTTTATATAAGGTAAATTGACCCTACATTATTTTTAAAAAAATATTGAAGGAGATATTTCTATTGCTGAGTATATATAGATAGCATTATTTGTGGTCAATAATAAAAGTTATCTAAATGAGTTTATATATCAAAAAGTGAATTTAAAACTGAATTGATGTTTTTCTAAAGGCTGCAAATTAAGAAAATCAAAAAAGGAATATACATTTATTAATCAAAATATGCAAAATAAATTCTAAAGAAATTTGAAATGAAAAATGAAAAGAAAATATCTATTCAATATTAAGTTAGATAACGATCTTAAAGGTAAGAAAGTTGATCCAAAATTGTATCATAGTACTATAGATAGTATTATATTTCTTATAGTTAATAGACTTGATATTTTATTTGTTGTGGGTATATCAATCTTGTATCCAAAAATTACACTTATGTACAAATGAATACTATGATACTTGAAGAGAACTCAAAATGTAAGATTATGATATCCTGGCTAAAATTTTGACCCAGTTAAATGCTCCTATTTCGATTATGTTGCTCTTTGGTATGAGTACACCTTAATTATCTACTCGCTCTGCTCTTTTTTTGTAATAAAAAAGTTGAATTGCGTTGAAAAAAGAAAAACAAATTAAAGAAAAAATAGCACATATAAATAATTAATACAAGGTGGAATCTATTGACCTCCAGCTTTCATAATATGAAACAAAATTGTTGGCTAATGTTTGAGATTTTGGAAAGATTGACAAATTTGTTGTAAAGAAATGGGATTAATTTTCTATGGATATGTGCCCTCCGAAAAAATTTCCTCCCACTCTTTAACTATGATCAACTATAAACTAATTCTTTAACATATATTGGAGATAGATCACGAGGCATGCCTAAGCTACAAATAATCTTTGTTTTTTTACTTTAATTATGACATCTACTAATAATATAATCAAATTAAGCCTAATTCAAATATATCAATCAATGGATGATATTTGGATTTAATGGATTTATAAAATTTAAAATCCAAATCAAACAGAATTAATTAAATTAAAATTTTAAATTAACTAAGTCAAATTTTCAAAATCGAACGTAATTCAATTTAATCTATCTTTTCTTACTCTTAAATATAATCATGAAAATAAATAATCATCCTAAATTAACTTTATAATTTAACTTCCTTCATGTAAACAAATTGTAAAAGAGATAGGCATAACCAATTTTTACTATAATAAAAATAAATAATCATTAATTAATAAATAATCATAATTAATTACCCCTAAAAATGTATTCTTTTGATAATTAAAACACCGTAAATAGAAAAACAAAATTTGCAAAAATTTGCAAATTAGAGTTAAAACATTTTGCATAACTTTGAGAATAATTGAATTCAAACTCTAAAGTCTCCTTAAAAACAAGTTCATAAGGACATTATTTTTAAAAAAATAATAATAATAATAATACTAAAAGGACACAGAAGACAGAAATTTATTGTTTGAAACCAATTAGTTTGAAAAATACGAACTAAAAGCTGTAGTGATTTTAGATAGAATTAATCTGATTTCAACCAGAAACTATAATTAATTATAATAAAATTGAAAATTAAAAAAAAAAACTAAAACAAAAAAAAATCTCTTAATTTTGAAGCATCATCTCTTGGCGAGAAGATAAATGGCAGCAGCTATTCCAGTGAATGCCACACCAACAGATACCAAAATTGTTGTTCTTGATGGTCCTGCACTTCGCACAGGGATTTCCAGTAGATGCTTCATCTGCAAGATAAAGAAGAGATCATATGAGATTCATCGAGTAAAATTTATTTATATCGACATTCCGACCACACGCAGACACAATATATGAATCTTTATTGAGAATGTGTAAACATACATCGAATACTCGTGCACCCGAATCCAAGTAATAGTTT
Source organism: Zingiber zerumbet (assembly GCA_037833815.1). Classification (NCBI taxonomy): domain Eukaryota; kingdom Viridiplantae; phylum Streptophyta; class Magnoliopsida; order Zingiberales; family Zingiberaceae; genus Zingiber; species Zingiber zerumbet. The sequence continues at coordinate 18,846,165 of JBBMJZ010000019.1, forward strand.
GACAATGACAAATTCAGATCACAGTAGATTGCAAAGGGCTGGCCGGAGGAGGTTCAGTGTGCCTGATGTGAAACAACTAGGTTTTAACTTGTGTGGACTGGGTCGAGTTTGGCCGGTAGAGATTTGATCGGGTTCCAGTTCATCCTAACTAGTACAAGTTCTGACAGGTTGCAATGGGTTTGAATGGTGCAATCTCTGCTTGTTCAAAGTGAATAGTGCGAGTTACAAACTAACTATTATGGTTGAGTTGCCGAAGTAGGGGTTTTGGAGTAGGAAGTGATGTGTTGTGTGGTGTCTGAGTTGAGGGTCTAGAGTGTCAAGCCAATTTGAGTAACGCCAAATGACTCGAATATAAGTCCAATGCATGAATCCCCCAGGTCCCGAGGAAGGATCGCACCACATTAGGTCTATTGTACACAACCTTACGTTACATTTTGCAAGAGGCTTTTACCACGACTCGAACCCGTGACCTCAAAGTTATATGATAACAACTTTATCATTACGCTAAGGCTCCCCTTCCATCCTGCAATGGTTTCTCCCGATAAAAAGGACGAAGTTACACATGGATCGAGCAATGTTCACACTATGTTCGTCATGCATCCATCAATCCACACCACGAGTAATTTTACCCATAAGAAAAGAAAAGCAATTGAGAGGGACATGGAAAATGAGAGCAGACCTCAACGGGCTGTTTCCAGTTCTTCTTTATTCCAGCTAAATGTCCTTTGCCAACAACTGCAACAACAGATGAGTGTTCTCTCGCGACATTTAGTAATGTAGAGGACATGTACCTGCGCGCACAAGTAAACGGTAAACTATGCTGATGAGTATGACAAATGAAACAAAGTGGGGGTACCTTCATCGATAAATAAGGAACAATGTGGAATCAGAAATTGATGCTTACATAAATTATGTTGATGATCATGACAAATTACTGACAAAACTACAAAATGAAACAAAGCAGCTATTTTCGTCAATAAATAAGGAACAATGTGGAACCAGAAATTGATGCTTACATAAACTATGTTGATGATCATGACAAATTACTGACAAAACTACAAAATGAAACAAAGCAGCTATTTTCATCAATAAATAAGGAACAATGTGGAATCAGAAATTGATGCTTACATAAACTATGTTGATGATTACAACAAATTACCAACACAACTACAAAATGAAACAAAGCAGCTATCTTCATTGATAAATAAGGAACAATGTGGAATCAGAATTTGATGCTTACATATCTCTCTCATGAAGAAGAGTATCAATTAGAGTTGGGAATGCCTTGCTCATCTCTTGAATTACAAGAGTCAGCATGTCAACATTATCCATGTCCGCCAACTGGAAAAAAAAAAGAGAGAGAGAGACAAATATTACTGAAAATGCTACTAAGGGTAAATTACAATTTTACTTAAACAATAGGACCCTTATTTAATATTAAGTTACTCGGCGAACTAACGTTTGTAACTGACACAATGAAGGTGCCAACTACCGAAAGGATATTGAGCTTATCTGATTGCTAGCAAACTAAATACTAAAGTTAACTGATTGAGCAAATACCCCAAAACTTGAGTGATTAAGAAAGGGATCATAATGATCATCTGTATACTTAAACACTCCTCACGAGTGGACAGGCTGATAGGCCTGGCTCAATTTGACGAACAACTCTGCTTATGGTCTCTGCTGATAGCATGTTAAAGTTGACCCTGATCATTTATCCAGAAAGTTTGAGTATGTTGGAAGGAGAACAATCACATTTGCATTATTATTGTTTTTTTTTTTTTGGATAATCTAAGTGTTCGGGCTTCGCCCGATTAATCTTGGAGATAGATGGCCTACCCCTAGTTCACCAAAAGGGTAAATCCAGAGCATAGCTTATGCACACTCAGAAGTCGATCTCTAAGATATTCATCCCATTTGGAATTTGAATCATGACCCTCTTATTTGTTCCTCCAAGTGTTTTAATCACTGCACCACACCGACAGGGGCACACATTTGCATTATTGCTAGTACATAAGTAACGACAACAAAACCAATGAAATATGAATAATACAGACATAATGTGCAACGATATTTCTGAGTTTACAGCAGAACCTACAGGCAATAATGAATGGTTATTGGATACACAGATGCTCATGTTATACAATTTACTAGGCAAAAAATAACAGATTTTAAGATCACTTCGATCATCGGAAGCTTCAGGTATTATGACATATTTGACATGGTGTGAAATGAGCAACATGCACGCAGACAAGCAAGGAAAATGGCAGTATAAGAAATCTTATTCTTCTTCCAAAAGGGGTATCAAATTATGTATTAGCAATTGAGGGTTCAACATACCATCTTATTTAGTTCTTCCGTACTCGGTAAACATACTGTTTGAAAGAGTATGCTGTACAAAAATTTTGTTCTAGCCCATAATGACATCTTCCCCCAAGTTCTTTTCAAGGTAATCTGCAGACATTGTAAAAAACAAAGTCAATGATCAAAGAATGTGAAATTAGTAGATGATCGAATGAGAACACTAACAGTTAACCTCAAATACACTCTTCAATTATTAGCCACTAAGTTTATAAAAAAATAAAAAAAAAAAACTTTACTAATGCATGCATACAATAATCTTTCATAAAAAAGACCAATCCATACAAGATTATACAATAAAGAATAAAATTTAAAAGTATACAACGTTTATACAAATAGCTTGTTGATGACAAAGAAGGCAGATCAAACATGGTATAACAATTTCATAATAAGGTGTATTAAGAAGATATATTGTACATGAACAGGACGGTCACCCAGGATAACTTTGCCTCCATAACTCATTGTCTCTTCGTATGCTACTCGGAACTCAGCACCTGGAAGAACTTCAAGTTTATGAGCAACCTAAGACGGAAACCATCTATGTTAAGCCCAAACATCCTACAAACTACAAATAATATAAACAGTAAGCGAAGAAAGGAAGGGCCATGCCTTGGCAAGAAACCAGCTGTAAATAATTCCAAAAGTATTCATCTTCTTTTTCTTCCACATGTCAATCATTTCACTCATAGTCGGAACCTGAGGGGGAGAAAAAGAGAAGTAGCATCGTAATATGATATGCCTGGAACTGTTAAAGAGAAACTGCTGTAAGGCGCTAAGATCCCCATGTTGCCGGCATTTGGTGCTTGCCTGAGCAATTCAAGGCACTTGTATGGACACACAAATTATCAATGAAACCTGAGTTTATTGTTTTTTAAAAAACAAAAATAAAAGCAAACAGCACACTTAAATCAAACCTAAATCTGAAATGGAAATATTACTTTGCCTAATATTACCTCAGAAAATGATTATCAAACTCACAGTTCACAACAAGGGACAACATACTCGAGAACATTCAATTCCTAAATACTAGAATACCAAATACTCACCATTCACCTATTCCACTGATTTTTTTTTCCTATTTTTTTCCATCAAACTATTTTAATTATATAGTAAACCATGTTTTCCTTTTTGCCAGGAGTCCACTGGGCCACCTATTGGTTCTAAAATTTGCTAGGCACTAGTCGGGCGCCAAACCAACGCCTAGCGCCTAGGCCAGGACTAGGCGTCGCTAGGCAGATTCCACGGTATCAATATAACTTACATAATAAATTACATTCTATAACTAACACAATAACATCAATTTAAAATGAGTTCAAAATTACACAACTAATAAAATATCACAAATTTATTTTACTTTTCTTCTCTATAATTTTCATTAACTTGTTCATCATGGACACAAACTCAATATCATCACTATGATCCTCCTCTTCTTTTTCGGATGCAAAATCGTTCTTGTGAAGTTCTCTCACTCATGAGTTTAATGCTAGTCACTAAGGCAAGCCAACAAATCGATGTTCTTGTTGTGCCAAAGTTTAGGGCTTATAAAACTTGAGCCCAGCACAAAAAAAAAAGTTTACATGTCAGTTTTTTTTAATTGAGCTTTAAATTTAAAAGCCCAACTAAAAAAATAATGAAAATCCTGCATTATTTCCACGGCGCCTAGACAATTCAATTGATTAGTCGGCGCCTAAGGCCACCTAATCCAGCCTAGTCGCCAAGGCCGCCTAGGCTGGCCGACTAGCATGTTTTCGGTGCAGCTGGATGGCGCCTAGCGCCTAGACGGTCGCCTAGACCGATTTTTAGAACACTAACGTGAGTGTAGATGTTGTCGAGATACTTGGAGTTCACCTTGACTAGATGCCTAGCTACTTTCAGTAATACTGGAAATTCAAATATTATCAATCTTCATTGATATAATTTGTAAATCAGTATAATCATATGAAATAAACTAAACAACCAACGTTTTGGATTGCAAGGATGTTGGAGAAATTAAAGCTATATCATCATTGCAGGTCTTCCATGACAAAAGAATGCAGCTCCAAACTTGGTACATGATCAAATTTTTATAGCACATGATAATTTATCTTTCCTCCAATATTTTCCTTCACTACATACTGCATTTTTCAGACACCCTCCTTTAACGAAGTATGTTATGGAAGTCTGAGAAACAAATACTACATTCCTTATTTAGGAAAAATTGAACATTGTTTCAGTTTAGATAATGATATGACTATGCCAAAAATGAACGAGAGAAATGATAAAGATAGTGGTAATTGTTTATCCATAGGATAACTTGTGAAAATTCACTATCTAGAAGAAGAGAAATGCCATGCAGAACTTTCAGCAAATGTTTTTACTAATTTCCTAAATCTGAAAGAAAAAAAAAGTTCTTAATTCTACTAAATTTAGAATGACATACATATCTGAAGGGCTAACTATAACACAAAAATACTATGATTATATCAATATATTGTTAAGAAAAGCATGAATTCAAACACATCATTTCCTATGGAAAAATGAATTCAGAAATGCATGAGTAGAAAGAAATTGATTAAAGAAATTAGACAGAACAATACAACACCTGAAGATTTTGCGGTGCCAAAATGGCAACCCGGCTTGCACATAACTCCAGGAAGACAACCTACATTGATAAGACACAAACTTTCATATTATTCTTTAATGCAGTCTGGCCAGCTTGCTAACATGAGCAATTAAACAACTTGTGTAATTCAAGAGAAATGTACCTGAGGCTTCAAGCAACTGATGATGGCTTGAACTTCTTTGCAGGACTCCTATCCGGTGACGAAAAAGGAGAATGAGATATAGTTTACTTTGTGCCAGATAAGTCAACTCATTCATAGTGAAAATTGTCAGACAAATCCAATCATCAATGTTAAAATTTGCGCATAGTAAAAATTGATATATACCCATGAGCATCTAGTGTTAAATTTTTTTTATTATTTTTACTTCCTTTAGCCTAAACACTAAACCCTAAAAAAACTGTGTGTATATATATATATAATTCAGATGTCTGAATTTCACCCGATTAATCCTAAAGAGATAGACGCCTTCTCCCTTGATTCACCTACCGGTTAAATTTGGAGCACATTTATGCACACTTAGAACTCAGAAGCCGGCCTTAAAGATATTCATTTCATTTGAAATTTTATGAACACTAAGCCGATCTTGATCTTCTTATTGTTCCTCTTAAGTGCTTTACCTCTGCACAACACCCGTGAGGGCATGAAAATTGGTATTTGAATAGATGGCAGCAATGTTTAATAATTGATGCAAACATCATCTCTCTTTATGTAAAGAGATTAATCGGTGCAACGTAAAACAGCAAGCATTAATTCAATTAACCATTCATTTGTTTCTTCCCATATTCTTATCTATGTGCGTTTCTTCTCTCCCCTAATTCATCAAAAATATACACTTCGATAAAAACTAAGAAATCTATTTAGAAACCTTAATTTCGAATATAATACAATTTATCATCAGAAAGGAGAAGAAAATCCGGAAAAAAAAAAAGAGTTTTTTTTTTTTTTATTTGAAAGATGCCTAGAGAGAGCAAGGCACCTGAGAAACATGGGCGGTGCCGACAAGGTAGACATCGCAGGATCCACCTTCGGCCGACGACTCGCACTCAAGGAACACTACGCCCTTCGCCAGATTCTCCGGCAACTCTCTCTTCTCCTCAGTCGCCGAACCCTCCTGATCTCCCGATTGCAGGCCGCTCGCGTCCTGCTCCACCACCTCGGATGATATCCCTTCCGCCGCCTCAGGGAAGAAATCGAAGTCGGGCGACTCGGGTCGTTCCGTCTGAAGCGACGCCTCGTCGGGGGAAGATTTCGAGACATGGACGTAGTCGGCGCCGAAGGGGTCTGGCCCCGGAGAGGCGGATCCGGCGGCATCCATCAGAGGGCGGAGGCAACGGTAGCTGGAACTGGAGAAGGAAGTAGCGAAGGGGGAGGAGGGCGAGGGCTGGGGGAGCACCGAGTTGAGGCGCGGGCTCGGTGGCACGACGAAGCGTGACTCGGTCGAGTCGAGCGGCAGACGGCAGTGAACGTTAGCCGCTTCTTCGATGAGTCACCTCGTCTGGCTTCGATATTTATAGCGACCGGTTCAGTGGACCGGGCAAAAGACCACATGGATCTGGCTCAGGAAACAGAACGGTCCGACCGGGACAATATTCTTGCCCCACATTGCTAAGTAATCTTGATGACTTGGCTTACTAAGCAACGCATAATTTATTGAAAATTTATAATATTTGGTATATTTTATTTTTACAATTGGCAAATAAATAAATTTATTTTAAATTTGATAATCTGACTCGCTTTGGAGTCATTTGAACACCTTACGTGACTACTTTTGATAAAATTTAATGGTTTTTAAAAAATATTAAAAATATATATATTCCAAAATTACTCTTGTTCAATATTATTTTACTATTTTAAAAAAGTAATCTAATTAAAATAAATTTTAATTTCAATTAACTATTCTACCCAAATTGTTTCATATGGTAATAATTTTAATCATAATTATTCTACCCAAGAATGACGCTTCGAAACCTAAATGTGAAATTGTGGGGGAAAACCCTATAGAGTTGATCAGTACAAATGTAACTAGAACCACAAGTATTATAATCAAAAGGGTTACCCGGGCCACAAATTAGATCACTGCATTACACATGACAGTCGAGCAATTCGTCGAATATGGACCATCGACGACAAATCTGAAGATCACGACTCGATCTACATCGTTTGCCCTTCAAGAAAAACGGGAGAAAAAAAAAACTGGAAACCGAATCCAGATCCGAGGAAGGGCGATGCTTGTTGGATCATAAACCACGAAAAAACACACCTTTCTAGTGAAATAGGGCGACAAGTACAGCTAACGCCTCCCGGAAAACCTCAAAAAGAGTATATCCAACAACTTACAAAATATGAGGAGTAACGGAATTGTGAAGGAGACGCTTCGGCGAGGAGGACGAAGGAAGAGGAAGAGGAAGCTAGCAAGGAATTGGATGGCCGATCTGGGCGAGGACCGCAGAGACGAGGAAATTGGGGAAGCTTCAAACGCGGAGAAGTTGTCGCGGAGATGAAGAAAACGAGCGGTTTGGTTGGTTTTATAAAGTGATGTAAACGCTAATTAACGTGGGATTAAAGAGACTCCCCCACGGACTTTAGGAGGGCCTCTAGAATCGAAATAATAATAATAATAATAATAATTCGGTCTAGGTTCCTATATCTCTATCATAGTTATAATACTATAATATTTTTTATTTTAGATCTAAGTCATTGGAATTTTACTCTTAGACACTATCTAAATAACTTCATGCCAAAGAAGATATGATATATTCTTTTAAACCTATGATCTTTTTAAAATCTTTCTAATATTGGACTTTGATTGAATTCCAACAATTCTCTCCTCAAACGAATGACCATCATTACTCTCATGGTCCGAATCTTCCAATGAGCATCCCGTCACTCTTGACCTGCTTCGGACCTTCCTTGCAAGCATTTGCATCCGTTCATTCTTGACCCGCTCTGGGCCAAGCATCCGATGATGCAATATCCTTTGGACAATATCATGTCATTGTGAAGATATATGAATATCCTTTGGATACAACAAATGGTGTCAGAGTCATGGTCTAGATCGGATGTTATGTGGGGTGACCTTGAACGAAGTTGCGAGGAGGCTTGGAGTAGATCAAGGTGACCGGATACTCGCGGGGAGGAATGGAGTATGTCAAGGTGATCGGATGCTCACGAGAAGGCTGAAGCAAGTCAGGGTGACCGGATACTCGCGGGGAGGCTCGGAGCAGGTTAGGATGACCGGATGCTTGCGGGGAGGCCTGGAGCATGTCAGGGTGACCGGTTGCTTGCAAGGAGACAAGTAGGTCAGGATTATCGGATGCTCGCAGGGAGGCCAAGAGCAGGTCAGGGAAACTAGATACTTATGAGGAGGCCCAGACCATGAGAGTAATTGTGGTCCTTCATTTGAGGGAAGGATTGTTGGGGTTCAATCAAAGTCCCACATTGGAAAGATTTGGTAAAGATCATGAGTTTAAAAGGATGTAGGATATCTCCATTGGAATGAGGTCTTTTGGTGAAAGTCCAAGAGCAAAGCCATGAGGACCTAGGCCCAAAAGAATGTAGGATATCTCCATTGACTCGGCATTCTCTCTGATGGATTCTAAAGTCACTAAAGGGGGTGAATAGCTTTTGTCGAAAATCACGATTTAAAACAAGTTACATAGTGGAATAAAGAAAGTAAAAGCACACTCTAACACAAGTACTTTTTTACTTGGTTCGAAGCCTTTGACGACTCTTACTCCAAGACCCACGATCGTCGATCACTTTTGTTGGCCAATCACTATCAGTTCATAAATGGATTATAAAGATTGAGTACAATAACTAAAAACAAAATTGTTACCAACAAATAGAAAGGAATTGAAGAAGTCTTCGTTCTCCGAACTTCGGAGCAACCTTTCGGTGTCGTCGGAGTGTTTACGAAGCAACACTTGAATATGAAAGTTGTAGCAGATGATATATAGAAGTTGCTGGTCGAAGGCCTTTATATAGGCCCATTTCAGGTGCCTAGAATCCCTCCGGGCGCTTGGACCACTGCTGACGTGGCGATCTCTCGTCGCCCCCTCCAGGTGCCTGGACTGTTGACGTCGGTTTGGCCAGTCGTCATGCCCCAACTCAGCTTCTCGATAACTTTTCTGGTCCAGGCGCTTGGACTCCCTTTTTTTCAGCCACTCTTTTTGCTGCAAAAAGGGTTAATCCAAGCAAATAAAGTATGCTTATCCTACAAAATAACTTAGCACAATTATGATAAGAGTAGTAGTAATTAGATCTTGTCTTCTCGAGACTAAAATTGAGTCAAGATCTCAACTTAGGTTTTCCAAATGGACCTAAATTGGATTGACGCCTATAGTTTTCTCTGTAGGATCGGGACATGCTGGGGAGGTGAATAACACTAGTGATTTTTTCACAATTCTCAAAAAACAAAGAATAAAACACAGCGGAAAATAAGTAAAAGAATACATAGGAACATAAGTAATTTTGCTTGGTTCGGAGCCTATGATGACTCTTCCTCCAAGGTGTATACTCGTTGAGTGTTTACTTTGGGCAATTCACTATCAATCCGTAGAGTTACAAAAACAAGTACAATTACAATGATATTAAAGATTAAGTGCTAAAACTGAAAGTTATACTGACGACTTAGAGAGTTGGAGTTACGAGCTTCGATCATCGGAGCAGTATTACGGCTTTGTTGACTTGTCTTTTGAGCAGCGCATAATAGAGAGATCATTCTAAATTCATTGTGTTGAAGTGTTGGTTGAGGCCTCCTTTTATAACCAAGTTGGATTTAATCCAGATCCACTGATCTCGAGATCAAGTTTGACTCGACGCTGATCAATGGATCGATCCTCCCTGATCGGTCGACCGAACTTTCTGAATCTGCCCAGCTTCCCATCCAGATGCTGTCACTTTGGATAAAACCTTCATTCGGTCGACCGATACCGCCATTCTGTTGACAAATCATGTTATCCTTGCTGACTCATCTGGTCCGATCAACTCGGTCTGATCAAGTCGTTGCTTATCTGCTGTTTGGTTAACTGAATCTGAGGTTTAGTCGACCGATCCTTTGGTCGAAGCTTGGTCGTGAGCTGATTTAATCTCTCGGGTTTGGTCGACCGATCAAGGCCGCAATCTTCAACATGTAAAATGTTAGTTTTCTGCAAAACAAAGTTAGAATAATAGGTAGAAAAGATATTTTCACAGTCTTTGAACTGTCCGGTTCTGACTTTGAGTTTTGTTGAAACTCTAGGTCGGACCGACGTCTACTGTTCCAGCTTCAAGGAACGTGTCCTCACCTACTCCTCTTAGGAGAGTTTACCTTTTGCCAGAATGACCCCCCAGACCGTCTGAACTTTTTCTTATCGTCCGAGACTTCAGGACTTCATGCTGAACGCCCGCTCCTTGATCTGTCCAGTCCTCCACCTAGTGTCCATGACCTTCGGGATTTTCACCTAGAGTCCTTGACTCTAGGATTTCACCGAAAGTTCTCGGCCTGTCAAGACTTCACCCAATCCCCCGACCAGGACTTCGTTGTCAAACCACAAATAGGACTTTCCACTTGCCTAACCGTAGCTAGGAATTTACACCTGCTTAGTATCAACTAGGAATTGCTTTTGTCTAAGATCACTAAGGACTTTCTTGTAAATTTAGTCACACTTGTTAGATTATAAGATTGCTTAACTTTAAACCCCTTTGCCATAATCAAAATATAGGTTCAATCGTCTGGTGCTCCTTGCACCAACACCCTCAACTGGGAATATATCTTCACTGGATCTCTCCTCAAGTTACTTACCTCTGCAATTGTTTGACTTGCCTTAACCCATCAGGTCTTTTCGTAAGTTGTCAGGTCCTGTGGACCTAATTAGATTTCGGCCTGTTATCAGGTTCCGCAGACCCAACCAAACTTCTCGCTAGATATAGGGTCCCACTGTAAAATACCAAAAAAAGGGCGAATAACCATAATGGAATTTTCTGGAATTTTTAGAAATTTTCTGGAAATTTTTTAGAGACCGTATGACTTAGGTTACGAGGATTAAAACTGGACTCCGAGAAAGCTTGTTTAGGCTACCCCATTTTAACGAGGAAAAATTTTATTTTTTTATTTTTTATTTTTTATTTTTTTATTTATTTTTTTATTCTTTTCCGTTTCTTTTTCTTCTCCCCTCCCCGTGTACCCGTGCCCTCACTCGATGCCTCCTCGCGCCGAGTTTCCCCTCCGCACGATCCTTTTCCCCCAACAGTTTCCATCTCCTTAAAAACCGTCGACGCCGGTTTCTTTTTCCCCATCGCCGAGCCGTGCCCCGACTCTTCTTCTCTTCGTTTCTTCTCGATTCCTCTTCTTCCATGATCTCCCTGATTCTTCCTCTTATTCTTTCTCTCGCGGACAACTCGATGCTAACGGGGGATACTTGGTGTCGTCGGCACGGACCGATCTTGGAGCGTGGAGGAGAGAAACCTGTCGCGTCGCATGTTTCCTTCTCTTCGACCTCGACAAGCGGTAGTGAAGGTCTTGCCATCGCTGCCCCAATTGTTTTCGACGAAGGAAAATTAGGGCTACTGGCGTCGGATCTGCCCAGCGACGGCGGTGTGGCTAAGGTAACATCCCTTGACATCACTGTTTTTGTTTGATCCTCTTCTCTACTCACCAATCCTCCTCTGTTCTCGATCCTCCTGTTCTTGGCAGTTAATTTAGGTCACGGCTTGGTCTCGATTGAAGTTGTTGAGGTGTTCTTGAGTTGTCGGGCAAAGACTAGAAGGTTGTTGCCTGATCGATGACCTCCTGCTTGATTCGTTTGACATCAGTGAGGTAAGATTAGGTTGCTTGATTTGTGATCCTCACTTATTGATATCAACTTAATCTGATCTGTAGG
>JBBMJZ010000019.1:18862488-18876125 GCA_037833815.1 Zingiber zerumbet
CTATATGGCATTGGCTAAGAACAAGCTAAAGGGAGGCCACCAGAACAGGGGCCAAAGTTAACATTTTGATATGTCACAAACTTTTGTTAGGGTTAACTTCATCAAGCAATTAAGCAATGGAGCATAAAACTCATGAGATAATGTAGGAACAAGAATCAATAGAGAAACACAGGCAGCAACTTCGAAATCACAGCATTGAGATGAACCAGAATATCACAAGATACACGGCAACGAGACGTAGCAATGGAAGTTCCAAGATTTGTTACGATGCAAGAGATAAATTTAAGAGGGGTTTGTTTCGGAGAGGTACCACCGGTTTAAAAGACGATACGGAACTGAGGTGCATCCGGCCCGGCGGCAGGGATGATCTCCCACCGGCACGGCTCGAGCTCTTCGGACACCGGGCAGTACCCAGCGAGCGTAATCCTGTCGCCGGACGCGGCGACGGATCCAAACTCGAAGACCGTCACGTCCATCGGGCGCCGCGCCTCGACCGCACCGTTCATCCCGGGGACCTCGTGCGCCATCTCGGCTTCGACGTTCGCCGGCGAAGAAGTAGGCGGTGCCGTCGCGCCTTTTCCCCTCCACCACGATAGCAACCCCATGATTTCGATTGGGAGCGAAGGTCACTAGGGTTTCGCCTTGAGCCCCTGAGGTATAAACTAGGCAATATAACTTTATAAGTGGATGCTGCTTATCGGCACCAAGTGATATTTACCCGCTTGCTACCGTTGAGGTGATTTCTTAAAATAATCGCCATTTTTTTATCTATTTTTTTTTTTCAACACAGTAGTAACTAGCCAAACTGTTACGACGTGTATATCAGTTATATTCAAAACTACACGTGTAGTAACTCTGTTCAAAATTATATATGTAATAATTTTATTTAAAATTATTATAATTTGTAATTAATTTCTTTTAAGTCGGCACAACACAAAATAGTTCATGCTCATATCAGCCAGTGATGAGTGACCCACCCAAACTCTCTCTCATCGACACAAATCACTGATGAAAAGCACAAAACAAGCTAAGGCGTCTGATGCTTGTGTAACAGCACAAGCTCTCAATTATCCGAAGAACTAGATCAACACTACACTGATGCGATCGATCACAATCCTTTTTCATGTGTAGAGCAGGACGGGAATTGGAAGGTTATCTTGTTCAGTTATCCTTTTCCTGAATGATTCAGGAAACCGGTAATTGCATAGGAATATGATGAAAATCAGCAAAGAGTGATAGGTTTGCCGCAAAGTTTCCCGACTTCTTCTTCGAGAAGCTGCAATAGGTTAGCTTTTGTCCTCTTGTACACCCAAGTGTTTGCGGTTGCATCCCAGTCGAATCTTGAAGGACCACTGCAAGAGATTAGCAAGATGCATGTTTCATGTATAGATCATGAGAAGTCTGAGAGAACATGATTGGCGAACCGGACAAAAGGAAAAGTCCATAAAGTCGGAAAATTTAGGAAAGACATCACTAGACGAAGACGATGATGCCATTAGAGGATAATCAGATTTGCATGCACAAAGAGGAATCATTAACATGAGTTGGACTAAAGCATTATGTTATCAAAATGCCCAAGCATGAAAGATACAATTAAGATGTCGATCAAACATGCAAAAAATAATAATTATACTGTCGACATAAGATAGTTTGGGTTTGTCAATAGTTTGGAGGAGTCTAAGATGACATTATCGGATGGCATTGTCTATTATGAATCTCCTGTGTATACAGGATATGACCTTCTAATTAAAGATCCGAGAAGAGGTATCTTGTATATGGTTATTAAGCTGCCCTGCTCGTACAAAGTGAGATAACATCAAGCTTGATGGAGTTTTAGCATTCGCAGTAACAGATTAGATCAAAGTGCACTGCATATGAATAACCGAGAACTACAACGAGAAAGGAAAAATGTGAACGTTCCTAAACACACATCGCAGTCAGAAAACAAATTGTCAAATAGGTGAACCATCCAACAAAGCTGAGGTCCTTGCTTATTGCTATTTACAGTGTGAAACTATCATATACCAATGAGTAGGCGAAACTAACAAGTCAAAGGCAATTTCAATTGAACTGAATGCATAAAGAAAGCATTTTTCAGCGAATAATTTAAACTTCCATGATGTGGGAAAGGTAGGAACAACTATGAAACCACACAGCTTTTAACAATATAAAGATCAAGCTTTAGTACATTGAGCAGTTAGATTAAATGCAGGATTATAACTGTAGAGAACTTGCATTACCTTACTGGTGAAGATAACCAGATCTGTCTGTTTGGAGTTTGCTTGTTTATCACATAGGTGCCAAAAGTCCCCAAATTTAAGGTTAAAACATGATTCTGCTCAAAAAGTATAGCATCTATCAATTTAGTCAGCTAAAATATGTGAAGATAAACTCAAAACATTGAAGAACTCCATATAATCTCACCCCGTAGTCGATTTCATAGCCATCAAGTTGTACGGCATCACCATATTCCTTCAGATAGAAATAGGATTTTGAATGTAAACTAATCAGGTGTGCATTTTGGGGAAAAAAACAAGTGCTGGAAAAAAAATCTATTCAGTTTTAGTTTTTCTTTGACTTCACCTCAAACTTCTCTAGTAAATCATGTATTGTTTCATCTGCTAGTCTATGGAACTCCTCCTCAGGCAAGAGGGATCTGCAATTGAAGAAGGAGCATCACACAACATTGACGAGAAGATGTGCAGTAAGGAAAATGTCGATCATTCACATCAAAGAAAGCGGGAAAAAAAATTAATTTTTATCAAAGTCGAGTTTTTAGTAGAGTGGTTTGGACAAAATTAAAAAATTGCGAAGATAAAATCGATCTTTAAACCATAAGGCAAATGGAGGTTGGGTGAACCACAGAATTGGCTTTAATTAAAATCGAATTTTAAGTAGAGTGTTAGGGAAAAATTCAAAACTTGCGAAGCTAAAATGGATCCATTGGGAGAGCGAATTGATCAGAATCGAGCTTAGAAGATTGGTTAGACCTAAATTCAAAATTTGCAAAGATAAAATTGGATCTTTAAACCAAAAGGCAAACGGATCCATTGGGGAAATCACAAAAATTGGTTTGATAAAATGAAGCTTTGAGTAAAGTGATTAGAACAACACTCAAACTTCTCGATAACCAGAAAGCGGATGGATCGATTGGGGAACCTAACAAATGGATTTTATCGGGATCGAGTTTCGAGTATAGTATCAGAACCAAACTCAAAATTCGTTAAGACAGATACGATCTCTAAACCAGAAAGCAAACGAATCGATTGGGGGTAACCACTCACCGGTGGTCAACGACGGCCGGATTCTGCGCCTGATCGAGCACTGAAGGCTGAGTGGAGAAGAAAACCCTATATTGGCGAAGGAGTCCGAGAGGGCAGCGAGGCGTAGGCGGAGAGGAACCATCGACGGCAGCGATAGAGGGCGAAACGGAGGCGGCAAGCCGAGTCGATGTCGGCGGAGCCCATCTCGACAAGCGCCCGAGAAGCAGCCTGCGAACGACGCGCAACGACATGGAGGAGATTCTTCCCTCGATACCTAGGGAAATCCTCATTTTACAGGAGAAAGTAGGGCTGTAAATGGAGTTTAGCTTATTTTAAAAAATTAAGCCGAGTTTAAAATAAATTAAACTACTAAAATAATTATTCAAATTTAGTTTTTTTAATATTATTTATCGGGTAAAATTATTTATTTCTAATGGAATACAACTAATACTCATAAATTAATCTCTAGAATATTTATCTAATAAGATTACAATTCTATTCCTCTCATATGACATTCATACAATAAGTTTAATTTAATTAGTAATTTTTTGAGCGTCAGTTAGTCGATCAATGTAAATTTATGTTTACTAGATATTGAGAATATATTGATGTATTCTAATGCGATGATTTATCAGACATAAAGCATTATTGATACCGTACTCATGATTTTCATATATAGAGAGAGTACTTATAAAAAAATTTAATTTGATTATTATTCGAGTATGAGATTGATTTGTTTACCTTAAAATTTATTTAGTTGATTAATAGATTTATTATTATAATATTTATTGATTGATTTTAGTTTTTTTAGATATAAAATTTATTAAAAAATATAATTTTTAAATCTTATTGATATTATTCATCATTGATTTATAATTTTTATTTATAGACATTAACGAATTTAACACCTTGTTTAAATTTATTTAGTTTAATAATTCATTACAACCTGAACATTTTTTACTACGGACTTAAATTTTTTTTAAATAAATTTATAATATACCTTCAAAAGTTAAATAACTAATTTATTTATGTCCATTAAATTTTAAATAAATCAATCATATACATACAATTTAAAAATATAATAAAACTATGAGCAAAAATATATAAATATATATTAATTATTTATTAATTGTGTTGAAAAATATAATTAAGTAGAGTTGACATGTAAATTTATATAAATTTATAATAAATTATAATTTATAATATTTTATTTAGTTTCTTCTTCCTACAAGGCCCTCTCTTTCCAGCTCAATTTACTTAGAGGAATCAATGAAGAGGCAAAATGCAGCAAAGAACTCAAAGAGGGAACCAAAGAATCATTGGCAAATAGACAGATTATGTTGATTTATTAGGTACGTCTAAGAGATGCCAACAACATTGAAGAGGATTTTGCATTTCGATATTTTTTTTTTCCTTTGCAAAGTAACTACTAAAAATTTTCCAAACCAAAAAGACAATAAAAGAAACAAGTTTAGATAATCAGGTCTTGTTGTAGTAGAAAGCTGAGAAATATAAGAACAATAGCACTGCATTTAATCCACCAGTCACCTCCATCTTCATCTCGGATCAAGTAGCCTTCTCTCTATTCTCGCCACTCTATCAAAGCAAGAACAAGGGGAATAGGATGAGTTAATAAAAATTATGTGCGTAAGATCGACAAAAGCATAAGCAAAACCATGCAACCAATTATGAAGGAAGAATACGATAAAATAGTAAAGTTGAATCAGTTAATAGTTATCACAAAGAAAAGAAGTTAAAAGCTAGATAAATGATTGCTAAATTAGTGTAAAACAATCTGTAAAATAGATAAACTAACCTTGAAATTCAAGACCATGCTAAATGTGCATAGTTAAAGATGTAAAACATGTATTTAGTAAATATAAGAAAAATATGAATATCATCAAGCTATGTTTGGTTGACTACATTAATGTTGTTATCCTTGTTATTGAACTCTATTCAATACTATATCACAAATATCTTTTATTAGTGATAGACTAATATTTTTCTTTGGCGATGGTATACCGGCACTGAAATCTCATACCGTATATAGAAAAATCATATGTTGAAATTTCGGTATACTAAAATTTCAGTATACCAATTTTTGGTTTGATATAAATTCTATACCGTTTACACTCAAATTCAAGTATCGGTACGATATACCGAATACTGAATATTAAATTGCATACCAATAGTACCGAAATTTGTGATATACTGGATTTTTGCTATAATTCGATATATTTCGATATGATATGATATGTGTGATATATCAAAATTTTCAATATTTCCCTGCCCTTAATTGTGGTTGTTATAGATTAATGTTTTACTTTCATCTCTCTATTTGTTATACATTCCACTAGTATAGTTTAATTCTTCTAATTATAGAATTTATTAGTTGCCTTTGAGCTTTTATATAACAAACAAAATTATATCTAACACTGACATGTTGTCACATAAGCACAATCTTATTCTCCTAATCTACTTTGAGAGTGTTTGCTAATAATTTAACCAAATGTGGATGAAAGGAAGAAAATGGGTCGAACAACATTCATCTTATTCTTGTGCAAACTGTGTAATAGTCCGTTCGTCAAGGACCACGCCATCTACAAAGATTTAGGATTAAGTCAAACAAACAGACTTAATGGTTTAGAACGGATCTCTAACTAAGCATGAGTGGTAATCAATCATTCAAGAACCAAGAAATCATGATAAATTATGATCATTTCGTTAGCATATGATTTGAGAATGTCTTACGAAAATGTGAGTAGACTGAAATATCTATTAAAGTATCTAATAACTTAAACAGCATCGAAATAAATACTATATTTGGAATGTTTATTGAACATATGTGAAAATCTCTAAATTTCTAATAATGGTGCATCAACTATAATCATAATTTATATCAGATGCAAGAAACACACTATCAACAAAAAAAAAAAATTATCATGATTCAATTATTGCATCATTTGAAGGTCTTGTGAAGAGTAATATCATTTTAAAGCTCTTAAGAAGAGCAAACACAAAATAAATAAAACATAAAGTATCATAACTACTATCTTCTATATACTTGAGATGCAGAAATTATGAAACTTGGATGTTCAACCTACATCAATCTTAATTCGGCGCAACAATAACTCAGTATTAAATTCTTCAAAGAAAGGTGCATGATAAGATTAGTGTTTTATAGAAGGATGGGGAGGAAAAGCTAACACAACATCCAAAAAGATGGACAAAATATAACTATGAATCTCAATTGGAGAAAAGCAGCCAGTAGGATAAAATAAAAATGACTTTGATTTGAATTGTTAAATACATGATGTAATTCAGTAGTCATACATATATTAGAGACAAATAGAACCAATCAAGCATAACAACAACCAACTGGAAAAGTATGCCAATTGTTCTTCACCTAAAAAGTGACTATTTAGGTGCATTAATAGATGGCATTTCAGTTAGAAAAACATACAGTATTCTTATTTTGCACATAAGGGTAAAACAAGAATAAAACTAAACAAGCAATTATGTAACAAATAGATACACTTGTCCTGTAAAATAACACATGGTCATGAATCACATACCATACATAACTCACCCACTAATTGTTTTTTTTAATAATCCAGGTGTCCGAGCTTCGCCCAACTAATCTTAGAGGTACACAGTTTTCCCCATTGGTTCGCCTACCAGGTAAATCCGGAACACAATTTTTGCACACTCAAAGACCAACCTCTAGGATATTCATATCCTACTTGGAATTCAAACTTTGGTCCTCTTATTTGTTTCTTTGAGTGTTTCAACATTGCACCACATCCATAGGGGCACACCCACTAATTGTTGGCTAGATGAGAGGTAGTATTTCTACAGCCTATATTATAAGTCCACATATAGTTGGTTTGGGCCCTTTGCAAGCAAGCACAGAATATATAAGCAGAAATTATCCTTTCAGCAATGAAAGTTGACCATAATTATAAATATCGAGCAAGTTGGAGTCTTGAATAAGAAGTACATATTGGCCATTATACTTAACATACTTGATCCTCTCTAATAAAAGAAGTCATCATTAATGCTAACTGCATTCAACCCTTCAGCTAAGGCATTCATGATGTTGGACTGTGTGTTCTGTTCCTATTGGCCTAACAAGGAATTGGTAGATAGTGGGCTCTCAACAAGAGATTCTCAAGAGTGGGGGGAAAATAGATGTGAAGATAATTTATAGATTTCATCAACCAAGAACCAACTCATAAGAAATAAAAAACTGATTTTTTTTCCCCACTAGTGTCCGCTGCCCCTATTATCACTAAGCAAAATCACCATGAGAAAATCACCGAAAAAGCACTAACAAAACTAAATGCATGGCAAACTCCAAGCGGTAGTGCAGAAGCAAAAACTCAAGAGCAAAATTCAATTTTTCTGCAAACATCTTCAATCATTTTCGAGATCAGGAAACAAGTTTCCATAGAAACGAATGCTAATAAACGAACGAGCAATCTAAGAAGCCTAACCTTTGTGCTTAGCAGGCGAATCAGATAATTTATCCTCTTCAGGCGATTGATTCAATTTCAGCAACTTCGCTGCGATCTCCGGAGGAGCTTCATTGTCGATGGCAGTGGAGACGCCAGCTTCTTCATCAGGATAACGCACCACCACTACAGGGCATATGCAATGGTGAACGCAATAGTCGCTGAAGCTTCCAAGCCCTCCCTTGTCAGACCTTCGCGCAGCTCCGAAGCCCCTGCTGCCCATGATCACCGCACTAAGCCCAAGCCTTTCCACCTCCAAGCAAAGCCTCTCCTTCATGTCGTGATCCTTCACAATGTGGATCTTGTACGGGATCTGCGCCTCCACGAGTGGCTTGGCGATCTCCTGGGCTTTCGCGATCGTAAAGGCCTCCAAGTTCTCCTCCAACTTCCGCTTCGACTCCTCGGACCCGGCGCCATCCCCTCGGGCGGCGGCAGCATCGGCGACAACAGAAACGTCGATGGCGCCCCAGTCGGCGCCATATAACACGGAGGTGGTGCATACGTGGAGGAGGATAACGGCATCCCCTGGACGAAGGTAGTTCTGGACGGCCCACTTCACGGCGTAGGCGCTCTCGTCGCTAAGATCGACGGGAATCGCGATCCGACGGTAGGATCCGGCGGAGGGGTTGGCTGCGGCCGCGGAGGAGAAGAAAAATCGAGGGGAGCAGGGCTGGATCGCTGCCTGAGCGATCGCCGCAGCCACCGCCTCCGCTGCGGCGGACGCCGGAGGCACCTGCCGATCGGTCTCCTGCCTGATCTTCTGGGGATTCATCGAAAGTTGATGGAAAGTTCTGGATCGTTCCGTGGAAGGAGAAGGAGGAGGAGAAGCGGCGTCACGATGCAGTGACGCGGGCGTGCTGGGAGAATAAAACGCTTCGACGGGGAAGGATAACGGCACGCGTCACAAATCAATTAGACTCATGTTAAACGAAATATTTCCCATAAATATTTCATTTCGTTATATGAAATATTTCCCATAAGATCTATCTAATTCGTTATATGAGCTGCGATTATAACGGAACCGAATCGTAACCCGTTATATATCTCATCGTTACTCTCGCCTCTTCGCTCGAGGTCTGCGTCGTCGTATCGGTCGTCCCCTCCGCTGCGATCTAGGGTTAGGGTGAAGGCGGCCGGTCGGTTAAATCGAAGAGGGAAGGAGCAAGGATGCCTCAGCGTCACTCGAAGAACAACAACGATCTCGCTTTCTTTACGTACGAGGAGAAGCGGAAGCTCGGGTACGGCACGCAGCGGGAGCGGCTCGGCAAGGATTCCATCAAGCCCTTTGACGCCTGCTGCCTGTGTCTCAAGCCCCTCATCGATCCTCTTTGCTGTCAGAAGGGACACCTCTTCTGCAAGGAGTGCATCCTCGAGTGCCTCCTCGCGCAGAAGAAGGACATCAAAAGGTGCGTTCATCGTCACCGAATTCCCGTATTATTTTTGTGCGTTTGTTGGTATATGGACTCGTATTTTAGTAGGGCTAACAGGATATTGGTACAAAGATGATTGTTTGATTGAGTTGGTCGAGATTGATTGAGAGTTCCATCCGCAGGACCCTAACTTGTTGCTAGATAGAGTGATGAACATATCTTCTTCTGCTTTGTCCTTGACTGTTTTGGGTTGGTTCATCATTGCGATTTCATGTCAATTCTAGTTTCTATTCTCACAAGAGCTGTATATCCGTGTGTTCTAATGTAGAGAAAATGTATTAACTGGAAGTTTCAATTATCAGATTTGGTTTGATAACCTGATAAAATTTGGAATATAGATATCAAATGGAGCAAATGAAGCTGAATGCGAGGGATAGGAAAAACCAACTCACTACTTTGAAGAAGAACAAAGTGTTTCAATATATATTGCATTTAGCTTGGCTATTCATCTTCAGAATTCTTTATAATCATTCTCTAATGACAGTAATTTCCTATGCATTTTGACATAAAAGCAGGATTTTTGTGGCTTGTGAATTCGATTTTCGACTGTGCTCTAGCCTCTAGTAAGCCATGCTCTTACACACAACCGCGGACAGCCAATTTCTTTGTCTTAGTTGGTTTAGTTGATGACTTAGATGAGGATCATTTCAGCCTAATTGAGTTTTTGAGGCTAAACTATATACATATGATTTATTGAAGATATATGAGGCATAATGATGGAATTATAGTTTGTGGGCTATAGATCGACGCGTCGAAAGTCCAATCTCCTTTAATTTCCACTAGTCTGGTTTAATTGATGACTTAGATGAGGATCATTTCAGCCAATTGAGTTTATGAGGTTAAACTATATTAAACTATATGCATATATGATTTATTGAAGATATATGAGGCATAATGATGGAATTATAGTTTGTGGGCTATAGATCGATACATAAAGTCCAATCTCCTTTAATTTCCACTAGTTAGGTTTAATTGATGACTTAGATGAGGATCATTTCAGCATAATTGAGTTCGCGAGGCTAAATACATACAGATGATTTATTGAAGATATACGAGGTATAAGGATGGAATTATTGTTTATGGGCTATAGATCAACACATCGAAGGTCCAATCTCCTTTAATCTTCACTAGTTAGGTTTAATTAATGACTTAAATGAGGATCATTTCAGCCTATTTGAATTTTCAAGGCTAAACTATATACATATGCGTTATTGAAGATATATGAGGCATAAGGATGGAATTATTGTTTCTGGACTATGAATAGACACATCGAAAGTCCGATCTCCTTTAATTTCCACTAGTTTAGACTGATGGTCAGCTGCTTCTAGTATGAACTATTTACTCTGTAGTTGCGTATGTTTCTTGATCATTCAGTTAATCTTTTTCTGTTCGCTTAGTCCACATTTTAATCCTTCTTGGCAGAAAGCTAGCTGCTCATGCTATACAACAGAAACAAGAGAAAGATGAGGAAGAGGAGAAACAAACTCAGCAAAAGGCTCGAGAACTCGATGCTTTCGACCAGCAAAACCATGGGGCTGTGCCGCAGTACAATGACCGGAGTCAATCTCGTGACCGGAATGGGTTCCACGGAGCAAACAGTGTGAAGGTAACCTCATATGAAGAAGAGGCTATGCGCAACATGAAGGCTTTCTGGCTTCCATCCGCGACCCCTGAAGCCCCGGTCAAGGTGGAGGCTCCAACCACTGATACAACCTGCCCAGAAGGCAAGGAAAAGCTTAGGCTGAAACAACTCTTTCCAATCTCCTTCACGGAAGAAAGTAACCGCGAGAGCAAGAAATCCAAGGCTTTGGAAAGCAGTTACGTATGCCCGAGCTGCAAGGTCACCCTCACCAACACTCTGTCACTTGTAGCCGTCAGCACCTGCGGTCACGTCTTCTGCAAAAAGTGCTCTGATAAGTTCCTAGCCATCGACAAGGTCTGCTTAGTCTGCAACAAGGAGTGCAAGGTGAGGAACCTAATTTGCATAGAGAAAGGAGGGACAGGTTTCGCCGGGCATGATGATCACTTGGAGGCGACCGATTTCAAACACTTGGGCAGTGGTTCCGGGTTGGGGCTCTGGAAACCAGCCTCGAAAACTTAAAAGGCGGCAAACGGAATCTTAAAATCTCAGGACATGTTTCTCGCTCTAGGTTAATTCTCAAATCCTGTGATGTATCGACTTCCTACCGCTTTTATATTCTTGTGGTAAACTACTTCCAATGGATGGCTCATCTTTGCAAGTTTACACAATCGATTTCCTTGGATTTGTATTTTGATGTCTTGTTTTTAAGATTGAACCATGTGAGTAAACTCTTCTTCTCTTCGATAGAGATGGTATTTTTGGGTCAACTTGTATCTTCGCGGCTTATAATGTAAATGAGATGAAGATGAAATTAACTTGAAAGATAAAGAACGAATAAGAGAAATTCATTCCATAACCTTTTTATACATGAGATGAAAAGTTAAGTTTACGTTAGAACGTCTTAAAAATTATGGTATAGTTGCTATAACAGTTTAACATATTGTAGTAGTGAGAATTGATATGTTGGGGTGTCTCCTGTGGGTGCCAGTATACGTGAGATTGTGGCTATAATTGCTACACTAATTGTAAAATAAAAAATATATTAAAGTGTTATTTTAATATTTAAAAAATACTATTTTTTTATTAAAATAGATAATAAAAGAGCCTTTTTCATGTATATATATATTTTTTAAATTATAAGAACAACAATATTATTAATTTAGCACTTTAAAACAAAGAAAGTCTCAGGGCCCACCATCTCATGCTAATCCACACAGCTCAACCTCTTAAGTTTAGGCGGGCATGGGCCCACCAAACCTTGATAAGGATAAAGCAGGCGTGGGCCCACCAACAATATTATTATAAATATTTGCATTACTGAAAAAGGACATACGTAATTGAGAAAGGGATAAGACCGGGGTTGGCCCACCAAAAGTCTATTTGCCAGCCGCCGCGCCGCCCCAGCCAGCTGGCGAACATTCGACGCACCCAAAAGAAATGCATGTTTAATTTTTTTTTCTCCTTTTTTATTAAAAAAATAAAACATGAATATCTTATGTTACTTTTCTACCCTCCAATAAATAATTAATAACTTTAACACATTATAATTTTTAAATTAACAAAATGTCTACTCGATTTTTTAAAATTATTATTATCATTTTTTTATTCTCAGAATGACGACATAAATATTGTTAGAAAATAATATTTATGATAATTTAAAATTTTAAAGGGCATTTGAAATAAAATAAAATAAAACTAAAATATTTATTTGGAAAAAATGTATTATTTTTAAAAATATATCAAAAGAGTATCTCATAGATTTGTCCAATTTTAATATTAATTAAACTAATTATTAAAACTATTTTAATTTGATCAAAATTCATCTAACTTAATAAAATTGATAAATGCTATTGAAATAATTTTAAATAAAATTATTATAATATAGAATAATTTATAATCTACATTAATTAATCAAAATTAGTTGAAGCCCTCTTTTGATTTTTTTTTAACATATTTTATCTAAATAAAAATGTATAGAAATATTTAAATCATTAGATGGAATTATAAGGTCGAATATGGTAATGTCAGAGAATCACCTTTTTTGGAAAAATTAAATAAGTTAATTTTTTTTAAAATAGAATATAACTGCAATAAATATTAACTAATCGGAAGAATTAACGAGCGAGCGAGCGAGAGAGAGAGAGAGAGAGAGAGAGAATGGGATCGACGGGAGGGATGGAGGAGGCAGGAGGCGGCATGGCGGCGGTGCTGGATTTCGACATCCTCTGCGCCACCGTGGCTCTCCAGACGAGGGGGCTTTCGGTGGAGAAGCGTCGCCTGGAGGAGGAGGGAGAAGAAGCGGGGGATGAGGAGATCGGGGCGGAGCTCGCCGGTGTGCAGCGGATGTGGGAGGGCGACATCGTCGACTGCTTCGACGACCGAAGGATCGCCATCGAAACCGCATGGTGCGACACCTCTACTCTTCTCTGCTCCTGTTTTTGCCCCGTTTCCCCAAATTTCAGTGAATTCTTTGATTCGTAGGAACTGTATTGATTTTTCTCTGCTCGATGATGAAAATTCAAGTTCGGGGGAGCTTGAAATTGAGATTGATTTGATGGTGCAATCGATTCAACTCAGTTCTCTCCCTTCTCTGCTCTACTCCTGCTTTTGCTCCTTTTCCCGAAATTTCAGTGAATTCTTTGATTCGTGGGAACTATCTATTGATTTCTCTGCTCGATGATGACAAACTATAGTTTTAGGGAGTTTGAAATTGAGATTGATTTGATGATGAAAGTGGAGTTTTATCTATATGATGAAATCGATTCAACTCTTGTTTTGCAGTTGCCCGTGCTATAGATTTGGTAAGAACATGAGAAGGGCAAGCTTGGGATCTTGTTTTCTTCAGGTG
>JBBMJZ010000019.1:18892007-18906416 GCA_037833815.1 Zingiber zerumbet
TTTTAATACTATATACACATTTTATCAGACAATAATATTATCATTTTTTATGGTTAGATCCTCATAAATCGGAATTAGAGTTTGATATATTATTAGAAAATTTTCTTTTTAATGAATAATGACCTATCTATTTCCCTTGATATCAGAACTTCGATTTGATTGATAATGTGGCACAATATAGTTTGTAGGGCCACTTTTGGAGAATACATTTAAATATTTGGATCAAAATGAAAAATAATTCACGTTAAAAGGATGGAAGAATCAGATTCTCATATATATGAAGGGCCATTTCGCTCACGGAAAGTCTAGCCATGGAATTCTCAGTCTAGTCCGTACTCGGATTTCTCGCCCGCACACAGATCGCCCCCGGACGATTGGAGAGGAAGAGTCGGCCCCGCCACGCAACGCTCTGGTAAATCAGCGGCGGGCATCAACGCTGGCGGCGTATGATGCGGTGGCGTGTTGATGACAATCTGAAGAAGTGGATGATCGAATCTATGCCTCCTCGTCTTGTCGCTACGCAAGCAAGAAGGGGAAAGGATCAAGTAGTCCTGTTTATGTGAACAAACAAAAGCCCTTAATCTCTGCTGCGCTGCCCCGTCGTCTGACCTTCGTTGTCCCTCCATCGCGACCCGTCGCCGGAGTCCCAGGTTACCTCATTTTCTTTTGCTGTCTTTTTGACGCAGCGCCCTTTTCGTTGTTTCTTGATCTTGGAATTGTCAAAAAGAGAGGATTTTTAGGGCACTCAATGCATTTATTTCTACTGCCTTCACAGCTACTGCCGCTGGTTTACCTTCGCTCCTCCGTTAGGTGATCTCATTTGTTTTATTGAGATTTGTTAAAAAGAGAGAAATTTTAGGGCAGTAGATAAACATTTGTTTATAGTTATTGTCATAGACGAGCATTTGCCCTAATTGGAAGTGGGATCGCTTTCGATTGAGTTTGAAAGGTATGAATTTGGAGTCTGATTCTCCTTCCTGCCAAATAATCAATTCAAGATAGTTAGTATTTTTCAGGTTCTTCTTTTTCATATACTTTATTATACTTTGACTTCCTCTCTTGAAATTAATGATATTACTCTTCTTCTATATTACACTTGGCCAATTCTTACGTCCATTTTAAAGCTTTTTATCAATTGAAAAACAATAACGTCAACAATTATCATACTCCTTGAATGTTTGGCCGCTTATCGTTCTAAATAGAGTGACTAGATAGATGTTCATTTTGGATCTCCATGTACACCGAGCACCTATAATTATCAGCAACTGAATTGACAGAAATCCAATCCATTGACATAAGCACTTGAAATCACCTCTGTATCCCTTGTATTGTTCAGCAAACACAATTAGATGCGCTATGTTTACCTCGCTTTATCTCCTTTTACCTTACTGCTGAGAAGCCATTTCAAACTTCACCTAAGCTCTCCTTATTGATTTTTTTTTTTTTGATGCATTAAATCGTTCTCTTCCAGTCTAAAAACAGCTGAAAACATTTTTTTTTTTTGAAAAAGTGTGGACATTGTTGAGTATGTAAACCTAGTTCAGCTGTAACTTCACAGATGCTGTAGGTGGTTATGTTGTATCCTTGCACAAAAAAAGTCAATGCTACTTATTTTGTTGACGTTTAGAGATTATCTATTCCATAACAATATGCACACTTTTGCAGAAATAGCAACAATAAGATTGCATGATATATCCAACTGTATGCTATGCGTCACATTCTGTTCTTCCTCTGTTGAAACATAATATATTCAGCCACCAACCACTACTCTACATTGATCATCTAATCTTATCATAAGGAAATAAAAACTCATAAATTTTAGTATCTTTTTGCCTACTATTGTTTTAATAATAATAAAAAGTTGTTTTCGCAATACTTTATTTTATCTTTAGCTTGACTGCACCAATAATTTCCACAATATCACAGTAACCCTTTCTAACATGTCACATTTTATAGTAACATCAATTGTTTCCATTCTTTTTCTGTACATATTATGTTAGAATCCTTGTTTGCTTGTACTTGTGTGCACTTTGTTGAAGTTTCCTCAAGGTCATACATACCTGCACACAAAGTTATATACACATCTTCTTATCTATATGAACTGACTATTTGGATGTGACCTTCAGTTTCAAGTCATGGAGCCCATAATTCACCTATTGACTAGCTAAATTTACAGGGAGGAATAGGTAGTGCTGAATCTGCAGCATCTCTCGGCTTCATTGGAGTTTATTTGGATTTAGAAAGCTGCAATGGCAGGGCCATCGAATCAAGAAGCCATATCAGTATATCTTTATGTTCCTAATGTTATAGGTAAACTCCTTTTTTTCCACTACATTTTAGTATTTATGGTATATCAATCAGGATTTACCTAGTGCAGTAAAATGCTGGTTCACGTATAGATTATTTGACCAGACACTTGCTCAACACCACTTCTCATTGATTCACCTGCTGCATCTTGTCCTGACTGATCAATCATTGCTCTGTTTTTCTAAAAACTTTTTTGTATCTCATTATTTACAAAGGGAAGAAGGAAAATCCAAGGTTGAACCATCTTGAATTCAATGGACTCTTAAGTTAAAAAGGAATTGCTAGTATAAATTTGGAAGAATCGGGACTTCATATTCATAAGTGCCCCTTCCAAAAGTCTCAAGTTAGTAACAGTAGCATGTAAATATCTAATACATGGGTTTAATTAATGCTCAAGAGTCAAAATTAGTGCAGCCTAAACTTTTGAAAATTCATTCATTACGGTAATTATTTTATTATTTCAATAAGGTTTTTACATATTTCAAACTGCAAACACTTGCCATATAAATTGTGTTTTTTGTTCATTCTGTAGGATATATAAGGGTCATCTTGAATTGTGTGGCATTTTTGGTTTGCTATTCACATAAATCTCTCTTTGCCATTCTTTATGTTACAAGGTAATTACTATGATCGTATTTTCAATTTTATTTTTTCTCGGCTAGATTACAAATTTCATTTTGGTACTAAATTGACTGCATTACAGCTTTGTCTGTGATGCATTGGATGGCTGGTTTGCACGAAGGTTAAATCAAGGTAACAGGGGTTCTTTATATTTTAATCGTGCCAAGTTATTTCATCTGGTAATTTCCTTCATGGCAACAATCAACCAAATTTTCTCCACCGCCCAGCGTTTCTGGGGTGTAAGATTATATACCTCTCTGTTATACTGCCCTTGCTCTTGCAGAGTTAAGGCCCAGAATTATGAAAAGCAGGATGACATCTGGATTAAACATCAACAAAATTTGATTAGGATAAATTAAACATGATGAATTTTGTTTCAGCAGGACAATATTTGATGAATTTGGTGTCATTTCTTTGTTATGGAATTTCTAAGAACTAATAATGATTGTTGAGATGGATGCTGGGATATACTTGTATTTGTTATTTTTCATTAAAAAACATTCTGCTAACAAGTGTTCGCCAAATATTAACATTGGTGTCATAGAATATGATTTTACATGGTTGTTGCCTTGTTAATTTATTCTGATCCATGAACCAGTGTCGACTTTTGGAGCTGTTTTCGACATGGTAACAGACAGGTGCTTCTCTTTAGAACCCGGATTCTAGACGCTACTTCACTTGAGATGAATCATTCGTCTTCCATTTTTATTCGTAGTGAGCTAATATATGTTTCGTTTCGTTTCATCACATTCTTCAGGGTTAGCACTGCATGTTTACTGTCTCTTCTCTCACAACTATACAGGTACTTACTTTTTTTGTTTCAAAAATATACTTTGGTTCCTTCGCTTGCCCAGATAACTGATTTTGTTTTCTTTTCTCGTTGAATTATTCAGACCAGGCTTAATTTTCTTGGCATTGCTCGGATTGGACATTGGAAGTCACTGGTTGCAAATGTACAGGTATTTATATTAATCTATTTTGGATCAAACACTACTTTTGTTCATTTGAATTCAACTCTTTTTTTTTCATAGTTAGTACCGTACACTTCCATTTTAAAGAATTGAAATGTATATTTGATGTGTCATACATGAAATGGATCTGTTAAAGTAGTGCTCTTTTAGATCCGAACCAGTTCGTCTCAGAACTAATGTTGTTGATATGAACAAGGCGCCCCTAGTCCAGCTAAACTCATTAATGTATTATTATCATCAGAAACATCACTGGTTAAAGTAGTTCTAATAACTTTTCTGAATGCCTTTAGTTTATCCTTTTTCAAATGTCATAACTTCTATTCCCGTGAAAAAAAGAGGCAAAAAGGGTGCTTGAATCGTCAAAAGGGTGCATCTTTTTCAAAAAAAGTCAAAAGGACTCCCCATCATAATTTTCATACTGAAAATACCGGGACCGGATCCTCTGGTCCGCAAAGGCTGGACCATGGACTGGTCCAGCCTTTGTATTGGTAGGGAGCAATGGCACTTTTGACTTTTAACAGGTGGGGGTCATTGCCTCCCACCAATCCCCTTGTCTTGTAGCAACGGTGTTGTATTATCTGAAAGTTACAGTAGGCTTGTTTTAGCATGTTATAACAGCTACTCCTAGCTACTACAACAACGTTGGAACAAGGGTATTTTTGGTACAGAAAAATGTGATGGGTGTCCTTTTGACTTTTTTGTTTTGTTTTTTGAAAAAAGGGCTAAGCTATAGGGGCCTAGCACCATTTTTGCCGATATATTACTGAATGAAACAGTCGGTATGAATTCTTACACATTGGCATCAACCAAGTGGGAGTCAATCAGTTGTTATAATAGGAGCTGTAGTCTCACTGAGGCTTTGTTAGTTTCGTAATGCCCACATAATTTCACAACAAGATCACTAGATTCAAGTTAACAATTTGACTATGTAGTACCAACAATTAACAATTTATGTATATATCCACTACACGCCGCTTGTTTGCATATCGATTATCCTATTGCTTCCATGTTTATGTTGAATGGTTAGAACAAGCTTGACTTGTATAGTTATATATATTTTTTTCGGTATTGCACCATGAATCCGGCACTTATTTGCTACACTACTATAGTTCATTCTTGTCCGGCAAAACTAGCCACAAAGATGTGAAAGACTCAAGTAGTTGGCTTTTCAAGTTGTACTACGGCAATCGCTTGTTCATGGGCTTCTGCTGTGTGGGATCTGAGGTAATCAGGATTAACTAGCAGTTTTTCGTGCCAAGGCCCATGTTTTATATTTAGGCGAAACCATACTGTGACACTGCAGGTTCTTTACGTTATTCTCTATCTTCTTGCTGGTGAGAAATCTGAAAGCTTGATCGGTGTAAGCTCTCGCGGTTTTTGTTGATTTTGGATTCGTAAACATTTTTCTGCAGTTTACTTGATTTTGGTACGTGACAGGTATATTTGAATGCTTTACGAATGAATACACTCCTCTCTTTGCTGCTGCCTTTAGTTTCGATTGGATGGGCCATTAAGCAAGTTGTGAATGTCATCCAGGTAACTTAGAACATCTTATTACCGATTTTTTTCTTCTTTTTTTTGAGAATCTATTTGACAATGAATCTTTACAACGCAATCCTGATGGTTTCAGATGAAGTCGGCTGCTGATTCTTGTGTGAATCACGATACAAAGAGGAATGCTTGATCATGCGAGATGAAACTTGTCCATCGTCGAATGTACTATGTTTCAACCGAGTGAACCCTAACGGTTTTGTTTAAGATTTGAGCTCAGCAGCTTACCATTCCCTGGGACTTTAAAACGAGTCAATTCCATCGAATTGCACTTTGTTATCGTACCTAGCTCCTTAACGCGCATTGCATTTGCAGTTCGGTTGCACTTTTGTCGGTTTTAAGTTTTAGAAATTTGTCAGGAGCTGCACGCACTTTATTTGAATCATTTGTCTTAACAAACACACTCCCAATTCATGGATCTTTTAAAGAAAGATCGAATCAAAATGAGAAGCTTTTTGAGAATTCATTTATCTTAAAGTTGCTCCGAGTCAATTCCATCGAAATCCACTTTGTTATCGTACATAGTGCGTTAAAGCGCATTTGTATTTGTGGTTCAGTCGTCTAATATGTGCTTCTAGTGTTCTTATTTTTTCAAGTTTTATAAGTTGATAAGGAGCTTCACCTTCTTTGAATCATTTGTCCAGACAACCACTAGAAAGATGGATCAATCGAATCAGACCTACTAACCAGTTAAACATTAAGGATCTCTATGGCTAGCTAGTTTGGCTCGAGGGAGCTCTACAGTAACAATAAAATTACTACACTAATTAAATTACTACAGTGTGATTTGGAGGTAAGGAGTTCACGAATAAAATGGAGCTGAATATTATAACAATATTAATATTTGAGTTTGAATTTGAAAAATATATGATATTTACGACCCTTTCTTGGCTCACGTTCATATCCAGGTTATAGTTTGGATTAGGGTGAAAACCGTCTCTTGCTTGGCATCCAACAGGTCGGAGGCCATCAGCGATAGGCGACTCAAACTATAATCCGGATGAGAAAATGAATCCAAAAAAGGATCACAATTAATTACGATCAAATCATAAATACAGGGCAATTGCATTGTGGATCATCCTGGTCAGGGGATCCTTACATTCTGGGGAACTTCATGCATCAGCCTATATTTTCATGGCTAATCAGGCTCGACTGGATTAAAGGAATAAAGTTCCTATCGAATTAAATCTTTACTCGATTCAATTGATAATAAAATACCGAATTAAATCTTTACTCGATTCAATTGATAATAAAATCCAAAGGGAACAGATGAGCTTTAACCAATGGACCGTGCTATCCAACTACAAATTACAAAGGTTACAAGCTCTCAATACTAAAACAGTTTATTCACATCCTTCTCTCAGATTATATGGGAGACACATGAGTGAATCAACTCAAATGACTAAAAGATGTGGAAAGAATTTTTCCTCAAAGAGGCGACGATATACACCTATCGAGAATTGATTCCTATCCCATTCATAAATTGTTCATGAACTTTATCGAACAAACATAGATAAACTTTTATCGAATCATATACGGCATATCAAACTCATCAGAAGAACATCTTATTCGCCTCCCATATACAAACAAATGAACCATGATAACCAATATGATCACGACTAATTAGGAAAAACTTTACTTTGTCTACTTCAAAGGAGGCATTCGCAATCACACTTTGAATAATTCAAAGTGACAACATTTTATCCTAAACATTTTATAATCCGAGCTCTGAGAGGAGTCGGCGCCATCTTGGTGTTTCTTCCTCAAAAATGTATGTCAGATCGGATACCAAGACTCCACTGCCGCCGACCTAGAAAGGTTCAGGTAATTCAATTAAGCAGCCAGTTTGTCCATTTACTAACAGTTTACAGACTTTAGATACATCGAACTAGTTTCATATTAGGCAAAGTATCTCACCGATCGCAGTTGCTGAACAGATTTGTAAAGCTCCTTTTGCGGCACGCATATGACTATCGCGAAGAAGTCCACTACGACCTTGCCATCACGTTTGCAGAACACTGGACTTATCGTAGGGCCCTGTTTTCATGAACCAAAATTCATGTTTATGCTAACTAAATTCTCGTCGATTGAGCAAAAGTCGGGGTGGACTAAGAACTTTTATCGTGTTTACCTGCAAGCCGGATAAGGAAGGTTGGCTAAGAACTCTCTCTGCCACTTCCTCTGCGCTGCTGCCTCTCATATTCGCAACGACCTTCCATTCGATCAAGGAAACTAAGATGAACACAAAGGATAGGATAAAGAATGATACCAACAACAATGCTTTTGGCATACCGTTACAACCCCAATAGCCCTTAAATGTGCCTCAAGTCGTTCAAGCATCTCGTGGGTGATTTCTAGTGCACCCTTGCGCATATTCAAAGATCTCCGGCTTGCAACAAGCACAGCCTTCAAAACATGAAATGAAGTCGCTTCAGAGGCCGCATAGGGAAAAACAGTTTTGCCTTGTTTAGTAATTTGAAAACTTACTTGACTTTCTAAGACAACTCCACCTTCGATTTCTTTCAAATTGTTCTCTCGTAGTGTCGTGCCACTGCTCACAAGATCTAAAATGGCATCGGTTGTGCCCATCTGGAGGAATAGAAAGAACACCGGGAGTGCTCACATCGATAAGATAATATTTTTTCATAAATAATTATAAATTTCAATAAAAAAACACATTAACTTATTGAAACAATAGAATATATAAACATATACAAATCTTTTAAAAACAAAATAATATTGAATCTGTTCATTAGATGTTCATGTTATAGATTTGTCAACAAAATATAGCATTACACAAAAATAAATCAATAGAACAAAAAGTTGACTCACTATAACTCAAATCAAGATATCAATATATTCTACTGTGGAGAAGATAACTTTATGAGTAGTGTTGATATTTCCTTACGACAAATAATTGATATGGTCCACTAAATATATTAGTGAAAGATTTTAGCAGGTGTAGCTAAAGTCATCATAATGAAAAACTTTTTTTATTTACTTTACGAAATTTGATTCTATCATTATCAAAGACGCTTGTCAAAAATTGTTCGGCGTGATACTGTCTAATCCTCAAATTAGAATAAAGGGTCTGATGGGTGATACTTACAGCTGGATAAGCCTCGAGTGCTCCCTCGGAGCGTTGGAACTTGACATGCTCAAAACCTCTTTCCTTAAAGAACTTTTGTCCTAGCTGTCACAGAGATTTTGAGAACTTGATGATAAAGCACCTAGTAAAAGGAATGCAAAAAGAAAAAAGCTTGGTGATCACGTACATATGAGAATCCAGATTCTACCCGTAGGGGCCTTTCCTTGGTCCATTGAGGCATTTTTGATAACTCATATAGGGAATGTATTTTTTCAAATATTCCATATTGCGGTATCTGTGTAGCAGAAATTTTTAATCGATCGAAACTCAAAAGATTTCCTTTGGAAAACCTGCACAGGGAATACATACCGCAATTGATAGACGACAGGCACCAAAACCGAGTGCCTCATGAACTACAATTAAATCATTGCTCCCCTGCAAATTCGTAGTACTTGAATTACATATCTTCTTACAGATATATACCCTTCTGAAAATCACAACTAAAAGAGAAAAGCCTCTAAATAGCATCTGCTCATTAGTGAACAAAAGAAACAAAGTACTTCTCGATAAGGGCGATCTCTGATAATTACCTCGCCACATTCACAAACAATGTCGTAACCTACAATACCAAGATCCAAATCACCTGACTTTATCTTACGAACTATATCTTTAGGTCGCTGAAACCACACCTCCAGGTTCGAGAGCTGAAAAAAAAACTCATGCATCAAATGAGACATATTCTAGGAACAGTCAACTTATATGGAAACTTATAAGTTATAGATAGGTTATAGAGAAAAATACTAGTCATGAGACAAGTATGCAACATCCGTGTTGCAAAAATGACAATTTGAAGGAGTAAATCGAAGAGGGCCATAAAATCTTTGATAAGAAATGTCACTAAACATCCACAACATCCTCATTGTTTAGTTAAGAATTGCTCAAGGACATGCAAGTGACTATAGCATTGGCAATTTCCCATACTTACATAATCTAAACAATCAAAATATTGATTTAAAATTTTTTAATACCAAATATTTTAGACATGCAAGTCATAAACCTGTCGCATATATTTATTTGCAATTATTTTACCACCATCAAATTGAAATATATGTTAAGGATTTTATTAGTCAAGAATAATCAGCCAATGGCAATGTGATCCCCATAAGGCCATTTAGACAACAAAGCGATTCAATACATTACACCTAGGACCTTTGTCAATTATATACAAGTTTAACTATTGTTAACTAGTTTGCTTGATAACATTAATTGATTTGCCATTTTCATCATTCAAGCCAAGCTTTGTGTTTTTTAAGTTTATTTAATAAGGTAACCGAGTCGAGTCAAGTCAAGCCAAACTTAAAATAAACAAAACCATTTAAAACGGTTGTTCAAGCTTGACTTGGTTTCTTTTTTATGAGTTTAAGGTTGACTTAAACTTGGTTCGTTTAGATGTTATCGAGCTCTCAATTCGAATTTGTTGAATTGTATGAAACTTTTACATTTTTAAGTTTGTTTGGTTGGTTAGTGAGTTTGATATTACAAACTTATTTGCTCATTTAGAGAGTTTCTTTGTTTATTTAGAAGTTTAATAAAAGCTTTATTGATGAACATGATTCATAAACTATGTTCATGGACATTGTTTGAACAATTCATAATTTTTGTTTCATAAACATTAACTACTTGAATTCATATGTGTTCATGTTTGTTCATTTGGTTTAATGAGTTATTAAGCTTGTTCATTTAATTGGCTTTGTGAATATTGAACACACATAAACAAGTTCTTACCAAGTCAAACACTGAGCTTGCTCATGACACCAACACATTGCTGCTATTGTGCATACAAAGTCTAGGTAATAAGGACATGAAAGCAACAAAAGAGAAATACCTGAGGAATGTCAGCTATATACTGTCGCGGATTAAGTTGCCTCACAGAAAGCTGACAATTCTGACAAAGCGAACAAATCACAGAACAGAGAAGAGTCATCAACCAAAAGCACAAGAATAAATAACCCAATAGAACCCAATTCACCTTAAGAAGATTCAGAGTTTCATCAGCCATACGCCCCTTGCTCGGGAGACCAAGCCGAACAGCTTTGCGCTCAGGCGATTCCAGTCCAGAAACAGCAGAAGGAACCACTACCGTCGAAGAATTTCCCATCGAACAACACACAGTGCATGAGGAGAATGGCGAAGGGAAGGCTCGACCGGAGAAGGGACGCGCATGGAAGAAGCTCGAGAGGTCCAACGAGGTTATCATCTCTTGTTGAGAGTGAAACAAACACCAGAAAAATCAAACCTTTGGTTAGACATTCATCGAATGGAAATCATCAGAAATTGCCCCAAATGTTACACACTATCTCTCGCAGAGAATTAGCCTCGATACCTGATTACGAAAATGGCAAGTGATGATAGAGAAACTACCTTGAGATTCTGGTTGAAGCGAGCGCAATGTATGCCGAGCGGCGGCGTCGTGGATTCTATCGAAATCTTTAAAGTTTAGGGCTTTAAGACGGGAGCCGGTAGTTCAGTGGGTATTGTGAAAAGACCAAAACACCCTTATATTTGAGTGATTGAATTATATGTAGGGGTGTTTTGGTAATACCGTTAAGGTTATATGCGCAT
Source organism: Zingiber zerumbet (assembly GCA_037833815.1). NCBI lineage: Eukaryota > Viridiplantae > Streptophyta > Magnoliopsida > Zingiberales > Zingiberaceae > Zingiber > Zingiber zerumbet. The sequence continues at coordinate 18,903,168 of JBBMJZ010000019.1, forward strand.
ACGTAACGGACAGACGCATCTACTCTCACTGTCGCTCACTCACTCAGATCACGAGAAAAGGAAAATCAGAAGAGGTTTTCAATTTAACCCCAAGAGTTATCTTATTGCTTAAAATGCACTTTTTCATAAAAAAAAAATATTACAAAAACTAATAAAAATGAGCTAGGCGAGTTATTCAAAGATTGTTTCGTAAAGTAATCAAATTAAGTCAAGTTGAGCTAAAGTAATTTATTCGTGTTCAAATTTGGTTTCAGTTTTTTTTATGAGTTTAAATTTAATTCGAATTTGACTTAGTTTAATTGTTTAGATATTATCAAGCTGATTATTTTAAATTTTTATATTTTTAATTCGTCAATGAACTCGATATTATAAACTTATTTATTCATCTCTAAATTATTTTATAGATAAGAGGCTTATTAATAATTTATAGGAATAATATATATATATTTTTTAATAATTTAGATATTCAACTCTTAAACTAATATGAAGATAATCAATTTAGTCCTATAAAAATTTTCTACTAACCACTAGAATAAATTTAAAAAATATAAATAAATCCTAATGAACGGTCAACATTACAACTAATTCAAATATCGTGACCGCATAATATACCCAGTAAGAAATTGGCTCCTTCATTACATAAGAGCTCTTTATACCTCTTACTATTGCACCGTGTCTTATGGACTACCATCTTTATTTATTGCTAGGAAGATAATTAAAGAATTAAGCACCGTCCTATCATTTGTATATTGAGCAAATATAAATAAACACTTCTTACTCATTTAAACATCAAACTCTCATTCATAAATAAAACTTGTTAACAATTATAACAAAATCATTTGTTAATTTCTCTAAAATTTATTTTTTATTTTTAAAATAATAATACACAAGATATTATTATTATTATTATTATTATTATTATTTTCAATACTCCAAAAATGATCAAGAATGTTACTTATAGTTCTTTTTAAGATTTGAAGTATCACTTAGATAGTTCCATGAGAAGCCAAGTGAATGAAAAGAATCATTTATTTACCTCCTCCGTTGGGCTGGGCCGCTCGATTCGAAATACAAAGTGTAGTTGCAATCAACTAGTTGCCGATATCATGGATATCTTGCTGTACATGGAAGTAAGTATGATCGCAAAAACATGGGACGAAAGGTAAAGAACTCGACATAGATGCCCCCAACCAATCTATCCTTGTCACATGATGATGACCATCATCAACAACAACTAGGGTCTCGATGAGTAAATGAGGATGGCAGCCATGACAAACCTTAGCCTCGAGTAGATTGTGGGAGCTGGATCGAGCGGAAACAAAGAGCAGTGTCAGATCAAAGATTGTCTTTTAGCCATTTAAGCGCTCCATTAGCAACAGACCTGCGATGTATGTGATCCACTTAAACATGAAGTTATCAAAACATGCAAACTTAAGTTGGCCGATAATGGGGGAAAAGATATATAAAGTCTAAATACATATACAAATTTTCAACTCATAATACTCGTGAATTGATTGTTAGTCCGGATCCAAGTTCAACCGACTTTGATGAACGAACATCAGAGATTGAAACTTACGAAACTCAAACTGCCTAAAGGAATGTTCATAAACTATAAGACGAGCGATGTGGAAATGAAAAGAGGACGAGAAATTGAGGAGGAGCATATATCACCCATTTAGAGGAACTTTGAAACTGCCTTATTTTTTGTTCCCATAGCAAAAAGTTAAGGTTCAAATAGACCAACTAATTGTTGAGAGATTATTGGTGCAATCGTCCTCTTTGGATCAAGGTTGACCAGTTTGACTAAGCTCAAGTGAGTTCGAGTTTGAATTTTGATGTTTGGACAATATATGAGAAGAGGTCAAATAGGTCAAGGTTGACCGGATATTTGACGATATGTGAGACGAGAGTCAAATAGGTCATGGAGGACTGGATACTTGACTAGAAAGTTCTAACTGGAGATTAGACAAGGTAAAGTCCTAACTTGAGGGTTATGCAAGGGCAAAGTCCTAATAGAGGTTAGGCAAGATAAAATCCTAACTCGAGGGTTAGGCAAAGGAAAGTCCGTAAAGTCCTAACTCGAGGGTTAGGCAAAGGAAAGTCCGCAAAGTCCTAACTCGAGGGTTAGATAAAGGAAAGTTCTAACTGCGATTAGACAAAGGGAAGTCCAAGTGGGTTAAGGAGGACCGTACATTGGCAAAGGAAAGCCCTAACTCGAGAGTTAGGCAAAGGAAAGTCTAAGTGAGTCAAGGAGGACTGCAAATTGGCAAAGGAAATTCCTAACTGCGGTTAGGTAAAGGAAAGTCCAAGTAGGTTAAGGAGAACTACACGTTGGTAAGGAAGAGTCATAACTGAGGTTAAGTAAGACGAAAATCCAAGTGGGTCAAAGAATGACCGCACTCGGTGATCGGAAGTCCAACGGGAAGTTAGCAGAGAGGAAGTCCTAACATATCACGGTTGACCGAATATTGGGCAAGGGAACCCTAAACTTAGATCAAGCAAGTTAGGGTTAAGCAATCGAGCCATCAATTGGTTGGGATAATCGATTAAGGCCGCTCTAATCGATTAGGATGGATTCCTAATCGATTGGGAACTTCATGAAGAGAAATCACAAAAATAATGGTTGAATTGATTGGACCACCGTTGCTAATCAATTGGGTTAACGATTAGGCAGTGTTTTGTCACGAGAAGAAAGAATTGATTGAGACACTCGATTAAGATTGACCTAATCGATTAAGGTCTTTTCACGAGCAAACAGAGAGTTTTGGAATTGATTGGTAATCAATTAAGACTCTCTGAATCAATTATTATGACTCGCTAACCAATTAGGGTTCAAGTTATTTTGCAAGTTTGAATAGTTGGCTGACGTGTCAATCGATTAGGGAAAAAATTAATCGATTAGAGGCGTCAAGTGAACCATAGAAAAAGGGTTTTCGCGAAGGTTTGAAGGCAACGCTCATACACATTTTGGTCGCCGGTTCTTGGGTGTTTGGGAGAACAAGTGTTGCTGCATTTTCCACCACCAAGAGGCATCTATACAAGAGATCAAGCTAGGTGTTTATTGTATTGTGTATTCATTTCCTTGTTGTATTTCTTGTTGTGAACTTGTACGAGATTTCTCTACCTTCGGATTCTTTATGAGAATGAATGTTTTTTATAGTGGAGTGTGTGCACTGTGTGGATCCTTGGATTAGTCACCTCAAGGAAGTGGATACTAAGTAAATCTGGATGTTAGCATTGCTTCGAATT
>JBBMJZ010000019.1:19029146-19044495 GCA_037833815.1 Zingiber zerumbet
TTCTTCAGCCGCACCAAACTGCCGCACACAAGCCGCAGGAGATCATCTTTGTATACACACACACACACACACACACACACACACTTCTCCAAAATGGGCCCCTAAGTATTTATGGGCCCTCGTAGCCCTAGCCCAGGGCCGGCTCTGCTCACGGTCATGGGGTGTTGACTTGCACTACGCACGGCCGCCTAGCGTCGTGCCGACCTCCGCAAATCATGACCACCTCGTGCAGTGTCGACATGCACAAGGCGAGACCACTTCACACGATGTCAAGCTGCGCGATGCAATGTTGAGCTGCACGATGTGATGCCACCTCGTGAGGTGTCGACCCATGCATCCGCCTCACGCGGTGCCCGTGAGCTCATGTAGTTGAGATAGAGATGCGATCGAAGACGGCAGGTAGATTTTCATCTGATTTGAGCAGATGAAAAAAAAAACCTAAGAATTATCACTATCATTCCATTCCCTCGTTATGAAATCCACCAACCAAATATCACCTTAGTTCTTAAATCTGGTCCCCAGGGCGTAGCGCAGAAGGTGGGCGCATGACATCTCTGGCGTAATGGCAAGAAGTCGATTCTCAGGAACTGACGATTTGGGGTTTACCCCACCATGCGCCTATGACCCGTGTACCTGTATAAACCTCCCTCCATATCCGTGGGGTCGACACTAAGGGGGTCGTTAAGATAACGGATCTATCTTAGTTCTTAAATCCATATTCTCAAATAAACATAGTATAAAGGTCAAAATAATTGATAGAATGAATCTGATGAAGAAAAAAATAATTAACTTTCTTGATTAACCCAAATTGCAATGCATATGGGATGACGACTTGAATCTTGCTTTGAACACTTTTTTTTTATTTAGAATTGCCTCTTGTTGATCTAAAAATACAACAATATTTTACTCCAAAATCTCAAAAAACTAGCCTTGAAAAACTCATCAAAACCCCTCTTTTAAAAAAGGTAGATCCGCTAACTTAGCGGTCTCCCTAGTGTCGGCCGACGGATATGGAAGGAGGTACATGTATGTACACAGGTCATAGGCATATAGTGGGATAAACTCCAGGTCGTCAATTCCTGAGAATTGACCCCTGACCATTATGCCAGAGATGTCATGCGTCCATAATCTGCGCTACGCCCTAGGGCAAAACCTCTCTTTTAAAGCTTTTAGGTCAGGATGATTTCCATCTATCAATTGACTGATCTTAGAGCATTCACATCCGCTTCCCTATACACAGAATTTATCTTAAATTATACATTTCATATAAAAAAATATTTGCATCAGCTACTCTATCCATTCCCTAAACTTAGATTTCATAAATAGTACTTCTATAAATTTAGGAAATGAAATCCATTTTATAAATATTAAAATATTATTTAATGTAGAAGAGAGAAAAAAATAAATAAAGAGAATGGATTGGGTAATGAAAAATATAAATTACATAGGAGAGAGGAAAAAAAAATAAAAAGTGGAAGAGAGAGAAAAAAATAATAATAAAATAAAGATAATAGAAATTTTATAGTAGCTGGTATAGTATATAGTGAAAAAAAATTTAATAAATTTAATAAAATGAGTGTTTTACCCTAAATTTTAGAGATATTATAGAGAAATTGATATGGATACTCTTACCCATCAGTCGATTAATATGATCTCCAATCGTTGAACGAGCTTTAAACTTTCTGAAATCTATCTAATTTTGTCGATTATCAAAACATCAGTCGATTGATATCAACTATCAATCAATTAATATCATTAGTCAAGTAGAACAGTCAACTAGATTTACTTCTGTTCAATTTCTAATTGATATCAGTTGACTGATGTCAACCATCAGTCGACTGGTGTCATCATTCAAGTCGAATCATCAAATTGACTTGCTTCTATTCGATTTCTAAAGCCCTCAGCTGATATCAACCATCAGTTGAGTTGAATAATCAAATTGACTTGTTTTTGTTTGGTTTCTAAAGCCATTAATCGACTAATATTGAGTAAGAAATATAGATCTCTAAACGAGCTCTATTTTGCACCAAAAATTACCTCATTCTAATATCCAAATCAAAATTTATGACCTTTGAAAGTTTGCTCCATCATTTCTGTATCTCTATCAATCGACTAATACTCCTATTTCAGCTTTATGAAAGCTAAATTCTCATCTTGTCTTGTATCAAGTTTACCTCAACCTATTCGAACTTTCTTTGCTCGACATTTGGTCAACCTTGACCTTCCAAAACCTCCCGTTACCTAGCATATTGTCAACCTTAATCTGCTAGGACTTCCTCATTGCCTAACATTTGATTAACCTTGACCTATCGGGACTTGATTATTGTCTAGCATCCGGTCAACCTTGACCTATCAGGACTTCACGTCTTATGGCAATTCGCTGTTGGACTTTTGACAACCAAGTAGTCGATTAACTGTGACTCACTTGGACTTTTCTCTTGTCAATTACCTATTGGACTTCCGATCACCAAGTATATGATCAATCGTGATCCACTTAGACTTTTCATCTTAGACCAACTTCATGTTGAACTTTTCATATTTTATCAAGTATCCAATTAACCTTTACCAACTTAACTTTTTGCTCAACTAACTTAATATATTGATCGACTATCAAGTATCTAGTCAACTTTGACCTACTTGATATCTCACTAGAGTAACTAACATATTGATCAAACATTGAAATCCCAACTCGAGTTAACTCAAGATTGGTCGACCTCAATTGCATCAACATAAATGACTAGCTCGCATAGGTTGCGGGTCAAGCGGGCTGGCTCATAACAAGCTCAGGTTCAGCTGTAAGTTGAGAAGAAGAAAAATTAAAATTTAAAACTAAATTGAAAAACTCAATGGGTTTGTGAGCTAGTCAGCATTATCTAGAATCCAAACTAAAAAGTTGTAATAATTTTTTTAAATTTTTATTTTTTGGTGGGCTCATGGGTTTATCTAATATGCAATCCACTTTAGGTTGAGGATTTCTTAGCCCATAAAACTAGTGGCTCAGTCCACTCCGACCCATTAAATGATGAATTTTTTATGGGTCGGCTCATCTGACAACTTTATATACAAGATCGTGGTAAAGAAAATGATCTTGTGGCACATAATGAGAGGGCATATGTGCTGATTGTCCTTGATCAAGCTCTTGGCATGTGCCTATATTGTATTATATGAAAATGCATTATTAGAGGTCATATTGTAATCCTCATTGTTAGAACACTTGGAACTAGAGGGGGGTGAATAGCTTCTCGCGTTTCTTCAAATATGATGTTGTAACGGATAAAATTCAATGCAAAAGCTCCCTAATGCTAATAAGAGGATTTACTTGGTATCCACTTCGAGAAGAGGTAACTAATTCAAGGATCCAACCCTCACTCACGCATCCACTAAGAATACATCCCTTCTTGAAAACACTCCGGAGGTGGAAAAACCTCATACAAGACTCTCAATATAACAAGAGGAAGAAAGAAGCAAATACAAAGAAAATCTTACAAGATTTACACAAATGAAACCCTATCTAGCTTCTTCTTCTTGTTTGAGAATGTCTCTTGACCTGAGAAGTGCAGGAACACTTGTCTCTATGAAGCTTCAAGAACTGGCGAGCTCGGTGAAGAGAGTGGAGAAGAAAACCTATGAGCAATGCTCTCGGAACAGTGCACGCGAAATCCTTTTATCAGGCGCACAACGGCTAGTTTTTCAATTGTAATTGATTACTCCAATCGATTACGCATGCCTGATCGACTAGCCTAATCGATTAGGTATGCTTCTATTCACGCGAGAACAGCTCGTAAGCGATTAAGCTTCCCTGCTTAATCGCTTACTAAACTCTCTGTGCATTCACAAAATCCAACCTTAATTGATTGTCAAAATCGATTAAGCATTCGTCATTACGAACCTCTCTGTGCACTTCATGAAACCTGCTTAATCGATTACCTTAATCGATTTAGCTTCGTTAATCGACTAACCTAGTCGATTACCAAGCCCTAACTTCCAAATCTAAGTCTAAGGATCTTTTATCCAACATCCGATCAACCATGACCTATTGGGACTCCTCATTGCCTAGCATCCAGTCAACGTTGACCTGCTGTGACTTCTTCACCAAGTGTCCGATCAAATCTTTGACCTACTTGGACTTCCAATCACAAGTGTCCGGTCAACCTTGACCCACCTGGATTTTCACTGTCTAGCTTCACTCACCAAGACTTTCTCACTACCTAACTTCACTGATTAGGGCTTTCCACCTGGATTCACTCGCCAGGATTTTCCTTCTGCCTAACTTCACTCACTAAGGCTTTCCACTTGGCTTCATTCACCAGGATTTTTCCTTCTGCCTAACTTTACTCACTAGAACTTTCCAACTGTGTGGCTTTACTCACCAGGACTTTCCACATTATGTGTTCGATTAACATTGACCTACCTGGATTTTCTTCTTATACCAACCTTCCTGTTGGACTTGCACTTACCTAACTTCTAGTTAGGACTTTCCAATTAAGTATTCAGTCAACCTTGACCTACTTGACTCTTCTTCTCATCAAACTGGTCAATCCTAGACCATTGAGAAATTACACCAACAATCTCCCCCATTGAACAATTACAACTGCAATATCCATACATTGTCAAACATCAAAACTCAAACATCAAGACTCAAGCTTGAGTCAACTTAAGTTTAGTCAAACTGGTCAACCTTGACCTAAGAAAATTGCACCAACACTAGTGTACATTAAAAACTAACCTCCTCATTTTGTCTTCTCCAGTCTCTTCCTAAACGATCTCGATGCCATGATTGAGACCATGACTCACATAGTGCATGATACAAAGGGGAAAACTTTTGTTTACTATAAAAAAACTATCATTAGTGACAAAATTATATTTTTGGCTCTGTAATAGCAATGAAATTATATTTTCATTGCTAATTAGTGATGGCATTATAGTTATGTCGCTAATTAGTGAAGGAGTTATAATTTCATCGCTAATTAGAGATGAAAATATAATTCCATTGCTATAATGGTCATTAATAATAAAAAACATAGTATTGGTGAAATTTGTAGCGACGGAATCATAATATCCATCTCTAAGTTGCAACAAACTTTAAATTTGGTGGCTAAAATAGCAATGGAAAAACTTTCCGCCACTATTTTGGGATCAAAATTAGGGCTAAACCCTGATCTCTCATTTCTTCAATTACATGTTTCCAATCTCGCTGGTGTTCTCTCTGATCTTTGGTGTCCTCTCTAATCTCCAGCATCCTCCCCTCCTCAATCTCAGTATGCTTCTCTCCCCTTTCCTCTCCTCTGATTTTTCACATTGTAAGAGCTCATGGCCGCTAGCTTGGTCGGTCGTGAGCTCGCAACCACTAGCTTAACTGGCTGTGAGCTCGTGGTCACTAGTTTGACCAGTCATGAGCTCATGGTTGTGAGCTTAGCTAGCTGGGAGCTCACGGCTACGAACTTGGCTGACCATGAGCTCACGCTACAAGCTTGGCCGGCCAGAGCTACCCTGGCTGCGAGGCCTCGGCTGGTCGCGACCTCAAGCATGGCTGCGAGGCCTCAACCCTGGCCGTGAGGCCTCGTATGGCTGCGAGGCTTCGGCCGACCACGACCTTAGCCTTGGCCATGAGGCCTTGGCTAGCCATGAGTTGTAGGGTTTAGGAAAAAAATCCTAAATACTATAAGTTAGATGATTGATAAACCTAGTTTGGCTACTTATAGGATTTAGAGTCGGAATTCTAACTCGACAAATACCCTTTAGAAATTTTTGATTCCTTTGATTGAGCAACTTCTTGTATTCTTATTCTTTGTGTGTTAATGGCATGCTTAGTTAATATATGGATTCATATTTGTAGTACCTCTCTTGTTTTGATAGATGCATGCTTAAGAATATATTGGTCATTAATCTTTTGAGGTTATTCTTATTATTTGTTTGATATACCAATGAGATATTTTTGTCCTTAACTTGCATAAATTATTGCATAATTTTTATAGATGATCCATTAGATAAGTTAGGTCATGATCAGTTGTGATAATTGTTATAAAAATTATTGTATAACTGCTAAGTTTTGTACTTGTGTTGATAATGTTGAAAATTTTATTCTCATTAGGATATAATATAGATGAATAATGTTTGGATGTTCAATAAATTAGAAAATAGATTTATCAGATAAATAGTTTGCTGAAGTTGAAGAGTTTGTGAATATTACTAAGAGTCATCCAAAATATATGAATATTGTCAAGTTACATTGTTCGTATAATTATTACAAATGTAAAAAATAAAGCTTTCCATGAAAGTACTTATTGTAGGGTCGGTGGTGTTGATAGAGGAGGAGTGAATTTCGACTCATCATTTTTCGCTTCAATTTCATTCGTTCTTTCTATCAAAGTGTTAATTGCAACGGAATATAATAAAAACTTAAAGAAAAGAATACTCATGAGATTTACTTAGTTCCCAACCCCAAGGTCAGTATATTTAAGGCCTAATCACGGCAGGTGCCCATCCACTAGTGGTCTCCTTTCTAGAACTTTTCGGAGGCGGAGAAACTCGTCTTACAGTTTGTGATACAAGCACAAATAATAATAAAATAAGTACAACTTGAATAAACAAATCAAATAAAAGATGGCAGCTAATCCAGAAGTCCTGAGTGCAGCGCACCCCCTGGAGCTTCCCTGGTCGCAGAGCTTCTTAGCATAGCTTTCTGAGCGCAAAGATGAAGAGTAGGATGAAGAATCAGTATCTTGAACATAGAGCCTTTGTCTCCTTTTATAGAGTTGGATCAGATCCTTATCTAGATCAGCTCTTATCTGGATGAAACCTTGTCTCTATCCACATCATCTAGCTTATCCTCATCCTGATCCAAATCATAAAGATGATCTTTTGTCACATCATCTTCTATGTCAACATTTCTAACAACTCAACAATCTAGACTGAACTCAGTCAGTCTACCGAACCATTAATTCGGTCTCCTAAACTAGTTTGGGTCTGGTTCAACTTGAGTCAAGTCTGGTTCACCTATATACATTTGTCTACTGTCTGTTTTATTTCCAGCTCCAGATTCTTGCAAAATAACCATATAAACACAAACAAGCAACCTAACCTATATATGTAAGTCTACCTGACATACTAGGCTTACCTTTTGCTTAGAGGTCCCTCCTCCAAGTCTACCACCTAAGGGTCAATCCCTTAGAATCAAGCTGCACTTCTGTAAGTTTACCTGGCCTACTATGCTTCATGCTTGGCCTGCATCCAAGACTTTACCATTACCTATGGTTACCTCTTCCTAGGATTTTCACTGCTTAGCTTCACTCAACAGGACTTCCACCATCTAAGGTTACCTTCCCCTAGGATTTTCACTACCTAACTTCCTTCACTAGGACTTCCATCACCTAAGGTTATCTTCCCCTAAGATTTTTACTGCCTAGCTTTACTCACCAGAACTTCCACCACCTAAGGTTACCTCCCCTTAGGATTTTCACTACCTAGCTTCACTTACTAAAGTCTAGATTCACTCACTATGACTTCCACCACCTAAGGTTACCTTCCCTTAGGATTTCCATTGCCTATCCTTCGGTTAGGATTTTTTTCTTGCTAGTCATCTAGTCTTGACAAGACTTTTATCTTCCAAATATCAAGTCCTATTTTGATCAACGCTCGGTCAAACTGACCAGACTTAGGTATATTGTTAAATATTGAAATCCTAGATGTTGATTGCTATTATCTAGTGCTCCCTACACCAACAATCTCCCTCTTTTTGATGTTTAACAATAATCTTAAATTAGGTATTAGTCTTTAGGGTTTTATACTATAGTTGGGAGATTCAAAATATTTCTAACTTAAGGTCACTCTCTCCCTTTGACATACATCAAAAAAATATTAATCACCTTAAGGTCTATTAGGTCTTGCACCAACAATATCCCTTTTTGAAAACATTTAAAATATTAGAGATAAAGCATTATTTTCAAAAATTATTCAAGAGTTTTTTTAACTAACTTTTTTAAAGAGTTTTCCAAAATGAAGTTCAAGAATTTTCAAAGTTTTGTAAAATGAGTTTTCAAACATAGTTTTAAATATTTAAAAATAAATTTTAAAAGACTTTTTGAAAATTATATTTGATCTTTTAATAAGGACTCCCCTAACCTTGACACATCCTTAAGAATCCTTGTTAACTACAAGAAAATCTTCCTTAGTGTCTTAGGGGTTGATTGAAATCAAAAGAAAAGTAAAAGTATATTTCTCAAAATAGTTGTCAAAACATGAGTTTTCAAATTAAGTTTTCAAAAATATTTGTCAAAAAATTTCAAAATGAATTTTCAAACGAGTTTTCAAAGATTTGCAAACAAATTTGAAAGAATTTTTAAACTTATATTGATCTTTTTATAAGGACTCCGCCTTATCCTGACACATCCTTCGGACTCCTTGTTAACCACAAGGAAGACTGTCTATGTGTCTAAGGGTTGATCCAAATTAAAAGAAGAGTTAAAACATATTTTTCAAAGTAATCTTTTAAAAGATTAAGTATATTTATAGATTTTTCAAATATTTTCATAAAAATAATTTTTAAAAATAATTTTTCAAAACGCATTTCTAGATTTTTCAAATATTTTTCATAAAAATATTTTTTCAAAAGATTTTTCAAACTCATTTCTTTAAAATTTTTAAAAATACCTCCCCTTAATCTAACACGCCCTAGTTATCTTTGTTGACCACAAGGAAGTCTACCTAAGTGTCTAGGAAACTGGATTCTAGTATTGACTTTAGGACGTGGACTTCTAAGTAATGGTCAACAATCAATATTTTTCAAGTATATAAATTTTTAAAATTTTATATATAAATACATCCAATCAAACATAATATTCATTAAAACATTATTATATTAAATTACTATTTTAAAAATATTTTTTAGGAAATTATCTATGGATTTGGAAAAACTTCTTTTAAAAGTTATTTTCAATTTAATAGTCCTTATCATCTCACTCATTCTAAGTGTTTCAGCACAATCAATCAGCATAACTTTATGAGTTTTGTGAGATGTTTAATTTTATCTTCAATTTAAATTAAAATATAAATATTGATTTACATTTGAGTTAGACTTAGGTTAATAGTTAGTTAGTTAAATATTTATTTCGATAATCGGCTTTCAGGCTGTGGTGAGACATAAGACTTTCTTGGGTATTAGAGTATCAACCACTTCTAGACAAAGCCTTTTAAAGAAATTGAAAATTTAACATTCTTTCTGAGAAACTTTGGACTAACTAATCAAGTGTCGATCAAGATTAAGTCCTTATCTAGCCATTCTAATTTAGGTAGAAATAAAATACCACTATGAATGACATGACAATTATAGATATAAATTAACATTAAATAATACATGTGAATGATAAATATGCATGTGTCAAATAATTTATAGTTGATTTCTACTAATGTATTAAATTCTCAATTTGATATATTTCGTGTGAACTTGCGAATGTGTCAACCTATTTTGACACATTTTGATTTTTATTAATTTACTTGTTTCATTGGGTAAGATTTTATTAATTAGTTCCATAATTAGTTTTAACATTTAATTTTGAATTTCGATTTGAGTTTAAAATTTATAGATTTATTTTGTTGAATTATGGTTTAATTTTTTTATTATTATTTTAGTTTCAAATTTCTTAGATCTAATCTCGAATTCATAGTTTCATAATTAAAATGTACTTTATTATAATAAATTAAATTAGAAATTTTTATTTAAATTTGAATTATTATAATTAAGATTTGATCTTTTATTTTTGAAAATTTTGAAATTTAATTTTGATTTTTTAAAATTTAATTTTAAATTATTTCTTGTTTCATAATTAAAGGGTACTTTATTTTAATTATAAATTCAAATTTTCGGCAATAAAATTTAAATTAGTATTATTAAAATTTATAGATTTAATTTCTGGGTTTTTGAGATTTAATTTTGAATTTTCAAGATTTAAATTTGAAAGATTAAAAATTATCAAATTATTAGAATTATATAATTCATTAATTCATTATATAATTATTATCAAATAATAATTTTAATTAAGTTTGTTGAATTATTCAAATTATTTTTATCTTGAATTTTTAATTTTGGATTATTCAATGTTATCTTTTCTTTAATTGATTTTTTCTTAGAATTTGAATTTTCTCAATTAATTAAATTTAAGTTTTTAAAATTATTATTTTTAGATTTATTTAAATTTATTTTTTTATTTTACAAATTATTAATTTCATAATTAATTATATTTTAATTTTTATTTGAATTTTTAGAATTAATTAACTTTGAATTTTTGTTTGAATTTCCAGAATTATTATTTTCAGATTTATTTAAATTTAAATTTTCATTTAAATTAAATGAGTTTGAATTAGTCTGATTTATTTTATCCAATTTAAATTTATGTTGATTAAAAGATTTATTAAGATTATGATTAATTTTATCTAGATCTATATTTTCTTGATTATCTTTATTATTTGGATTTGAATTAGTATTTTTATTAATTAAATTTAATTGTAAATTATAAGAATTATTTGAAAATTTAAAATCTTCCCTACTATACAAATTTCTTTATAGTTTATTGTAGAAGAATTTAAATTTATCATGCATAGGAGTATTTTTGGAAACCATATCATCATATAAATTTATAGATCTATTTTCGAATGTATTGCAACTATAAAAAATTGGATTTACATGAAGTATAAAATTACTAACATTTTTTGTAATTTTTCTTATTGGAAGACGATTCTTATAGTGTCCGAACTCTTGGCACTTGAAGCATTAAATGTGGTCTTTGCTCCTTAGAACTCCTAGCAATGATTCCTCCTTTGCCGCTGGTAGTGCTATTAGATTCTTATAAGTAGAACACTTATTTTTATAGTACCCTCTCTTTCTATACATGAAGCATATAATATATAATTTAAAATTTGACATTAAAAAAATTACCTTTTTACCCTTCTCCCCCTCAATTCATGGTTTGCTTGCTCCATCGACGGTTAGTCCAATCAAAGCCTCCTGTTCTGATATCGACTCATTGCTTTTCACTTCGATTTCGGTCATTCTTTCCATTAAAGTGTTAGTCACGGCAAAATATAATAAAAACTTAAAGGAAATAATATTCATGGAATTTATTTGGTTCCCAACTCCCAGGATCAGTATATCTAGGGTCTAATCACAGAAGACGCTCATCCACTAGTGGTCTCCTTTCCAGAACTTTCCAGAGGTGGAGAAACTCGTCTTACAATTTACATACAAACACAAATAACAATAAACTAAGTACAACTTGTAATAAACAAACCAAATAAAAGATGGCGGTCGATCCGGAAGTCCTGAGCACAACACACCCCCTAGAGCTTCCCCGGTCATAGAGCTTCACAGAGTAGCTTTCTGATTGCATATATAAAGAGTAGAATGAAGAATTGGTGTCTTAGACGTAGAGTCTTTGTCTCCTTTTATAGAGTTGGATCATATCCTTATCTGGATCAACTCTTATCTGGATGAAGCTATATCTGAATGAAGCCTTATCTTTATCTACATCTTCTAGCTTATCCTTATTCTGATCCAAATCATAAAGTTGATCTTTTGCCACATCATCTTCTATGTCAGCATTTCTAATAACTTAGCAATCTAGACTGAACCCAGTCGGTCTATCGAACTGCTGATTCGGTCTCCTGAACTAGTTTGGGTCCGGTTCGACTTGAGTCAAGTGCAGTTTACCTATTTACATTTGTCTACTCTCTATTTTGCTTCTAGCTCCAAGTTCCTATAAACCAACCATACAAATAAAAACAAGCAACTTAACATATATCTGTAAGTCTACCTGACCTACTAGACTTACCTTTTCCTTGGAGGTCTCTCCTCCAAGTCTACCACCTAAGGGTCAATCCCTTAGGATCAAGTCACACTCTTGTAAGTCTACCTGACCTACTAGGCTTCATGCTTGGACTACATCCAAGACTTTACCATTACCTAGGGTTGCCTCCTCCTAGGATTTCCGCTGCTTAGCTTCACTCACCAAGACTTCCACCACCTAAGGTCATCTCCCCCTAGGATTTTCACCACCCAGCTTCACTCACTAGGGTCTAGTTTCACTCACTAGGACTTCTACCACCTAAGGCTACCTTCCCCTAGGATTTTCACTATCTAGCCTCACTAACTAGGACTTCCACCACCTAAGGTTATCTCCCTTTAGAATTTCCATTGCCTATCCTTTGGTTAGAATTTTCCCTTACTAGTCATCTAGTTTTGACTAGGCTTTTATCTTCCAAACATCAAGTCTTGTTTAGATCAACCCTTGGTTAAACTGATCAGACTTAGGTATATTGTTAGACATTGAAACCCTAGAAGTTGATTGTTATTATCTAGTGTTCCCTGCACCAATACATATATATAGAAATAATTTTGTTCTATATTACTACAACTAGTACGGTCACAAAGAAGAGAACTTTATTTGTATCATCTAATTGGAACTTCAGTTGATTCTTCATCTGGCACAACTGCCCTAGGGGAATCAACATCTAATAAGAATGCAATGCAATCAATGGTTCACGACTTGATGAATGCAGTTGATCATTCTAATATAGATAAAATACCAACACCTGAAGTTCAGCAATTGTATAACATGTTAAAGGCTAGGGAAAGAAAAGTGTATATCTTTCCCAACTATCGGCTACTTTAAGATTATTAAACATCAAGACAGAATATCATTTCTCAGAATGATGTTACGATGATATTTACCAATTGATGTCAGAGTTACTCCTTACTGAACACCTAATAACCGATAGTACAAAGAAATTGGTGAGAGGTTTAAATTTGCCTATAAAAAAGATTGATTATTATATAAACAATTGCTTAATATTTTATAATGAAGATAGTGAATTGATCAAATGCAGTATTTGTACTCACCCTCATTATAAGCATGAAAGTTGCATACCAGAGAAGAAGAAAAATATTGCATGAAAAGTTATGTATTATTTCTCATTAATTACTAGACTTCAACGCTTGTAAATATCTGCCGCAATTGCTTGCCACATAAAGTGGCATCATGAGCATATGCATGAAGGAAGTATAATGTCGCATCCTTGTGACTCTCCTGCATGGAAACATCTTAACACAATATTTTTCTCCTTTGTAATGGAACCACGTAATATGAGATTGAGACTTTCCACATATAGATTTTAGTCATTTAGTCAATCGAGACAACAATATTTATTTTGACCAGTTATATTAACATTTACAACTTACTGCTATAAATATGCATGAAAGATAAATTTATGTTTCTTCCTGTACTTATTCCAAGTTCAACGAATATGAAAAGGAAGATAGATATTTTTTTTCAACCTCTGATTATCGAGTTGAATGAATTATGGAATAAGGGTCAGAGACTTATGATATTGTAAGTAAAACTAATTTTACCTTACTTGCTGCCTTATTATAAACGATTAGTAATTATTTAGTATACTCAATATTATCGGGATGGACCACAACCGGTAAGTTAGCATGCCCACATTGTATAACAGAGTATGATGTATTTTCATTATCTTACAGTGGAAATGTATCTTGGTTTGATAATAACTATAAATTTTTACCAGTTAAACTTTTTTTTAGGTGAAATAAAAAAAAATTATAAAAAATATTGTAGTTAAAAAAACTTCCGCCAATAATCACATCTTAAAAGGTTGACAGATAGAATGTCTTCGCAGGATTAGATAGACTGCATAGTCTTTTTATTGATCGAATTCATGTTTGTCTTATAAGTATGGTTTCAAACAATTTAAAATAATAGACGCCTAATATTATAAGTAAAAAAAAATGAGTTGAATGGCAAATCACAAACATATTAAAAAAAAAACATGAAGCTACAGTTAATAGCACAGTCTTGGGAGAATCTATACATGAAAAAGTATCTATAGTATAAAGTTTTATCTTATAAAATAAGAGGCTATTTTTTAAATTCGAATATATGAACTCTAATCACACGATGGTACTTTACCATTAAATTCGAATATATTTTTATTAAATTATTTATATTATACTAAAGTTGATGTTAAAATTATATGATATTGATATTTTAGTTAATATAATTTTAATTTTTAAATTTAATTAATCAATTGAGTGAATCCAAGCATTTTGCTCAACAAAAGACCCCTAATCATTAGACATTTGATGGGTATAAGTTAACCTGGTTATTTATCTCCCTTTATATAATTTAGTAAGAGATTATAAGAGGTGTATGAGATGAGTCATAAGTATAATTATCTTTTGCTATAAAAGGTTACAACAAAAGGTTACCCATGTCGAAACTTCCAAGGATGGTAAAGGTGATCAAAATGATTAAGTGGTTAACAACACTTGTGTTGTGTTTTTGTATGAAGCTGAATGATTATGTGCGTTAAAACTAACCTCTTCTTCATTGTTATCTTCTCCACTCTCTTTTTAGAAGTTGCCATGAGAGTGGTCACGACTTAGGGCACACTTAAATTTAGCATAATCATCTATTATTTTCATCTGTGAATTTTTCCTCTCATTTTTTCGAAAAACATATAAAATACTAGAAAATAAATAAGTATTTTATAATAATAATAATAACTAATAATTAGAAAACAAATAAGTATTTTCTAATAATAATTATTCCCTAATAACTAGGAAACGAATAAGTATTTACTAATAATAATTATTTCCTAATGCGTCCCTCAAGATGGTGTCCCAGAAATGACATCAATCTTGCTTCAAATAGCAAACAGCCGAGGTCAAGAAAGTGACTTGGTAAGTGCATCAGCCAACTGATTTTCAGCAGGAATATGAGTAACTCGTAGTTCAAAGATCTGCACCAGATCACAAACAAAGGGATAGGCAATAGCCAGATGCTTCATCCGAGATGAAAAATAGGATTATCTGAAAGATAGGTGATACCTAAATTATCAGTGAAGAGCACCATGAGCGTGGTAACCGAAAGAAGCAGGTCTATCAAAAGTGACTTAATCCATTGGATCTCGGATACCGCAGAGGCAATGACGCGATATTCAGCTTCAGTCGAAGAGCGCGCAACCGTGTGCTGTTTGGTAGATTTTCAGGAAACCGGATTAACACCAAAAAATAATAATAAATGCATTCGTAGAACACCGATCATCTGGATCTCCTGCCCAGCCCGCATCGGAGAAACCATGAAAAGTAAGAGGTGTATCCGCATGAAGACGAATACCAAGATCCCTAATACCATTGAGATATCGAAATAGATGCTTCATAGCGTCCCAATGTGTCTCTGAAGGAGCACACATAAACTGTGAGAGCTTGTTGACCGTAAAGGAAATATCAAGATGTGTCATACAGAGATGTTGTAGTCTTTCAACCACTTGTCGAAACTTA
>JBBMJZ010000019.1:19044595-19083020 GCA_037833815.1 Zingiber zerumbet
TAAAATAGAAAAATATATAAAATACTAAAAAAATAAATAAATATTTTTTAATAATAATGATTCTATAATAATTAGAAGATAAATAAGTATTTCTTAATATAACTAAGAAATAAATAAGTATTTACTAATAATAATTATTTCTTAATAATTTATATAGTGTTACTACATGTCTTCTTCTAATTAATTTTATTTTTTTTAATATACTCTCTTCTAATGGTATGGGACGATGATGGAGGAAGAGGGGGTCCCTATCATAAAATTCACCTTTTATAAAATAGTGCGGGTCTTCTTCCATATTTTCTTAGATGATGCTATGACCTAAGCAATGCACCTTATTTGCAAAAAACAGAAAATTTTTATATAGCATAATCGTTTATTTTTTTTTCCGTCTCTCTTAATTATAGGCTTGCTCTTTTCACCACTCTCTTCTTAGATGATGTCATGATTGTGGACTTCACCTACATAATGCGTGTCTTCTCCCCTTTTTGTTTTAAAAGATGATGCAATGTCCTCGTGCGCGCTCGTTTTATGATTTAAAAAAAAAATACAACATTTTATTTAGCATAATCATTTACTATTTTTCATCCCTCTTGATTCTCCTCGACCATACAAAAATATTCTCTTTCCCTCCTCTTTTCTTCTCTTCTCCGTTTCCTTCCCCACCCATCACCATCTCGCTCAAGTAAACAAGCCTAAAGGACAAATAATTGATGGGGCAAATTGGGCGGAAACAAAATAATTAACTTTTTGTTTCTTTGTCATTTCGGAGCGCCAAGGTAGTAGATTGGTCAAAGAGACTTGACACGGCACAGGGATTGTGCTAGACATGACCTTTGCTTTGAGCGGTGCCAAGCACTACCCATGTGAAGGCGAGATCGTTCGATGAAGTTGGTCCAGGTGAAAAAAGGGTCGAGCCATATACGACGCGACAAAAACCATCTCCACCTCAAAACTTATAAATACAAAAAAAAAAAAAAGTCGTATTGTTCCATCCTTATTATAATAATTATTGTAAAAAATTATTATATTCGTTCCATCCCTTGCATTCTATTTGTAAATTATACGAAGCAATATAAATTTTAAAGTCAATTTATAATCGTCTAATGATTAAAAATAATAGTTTAATCCTTATTTGAGTCTAGGTTGGACGGTTTAGTGGCTCAAATCTAACTACTGCTATATTTTCACAGCCAACTACCACCACCAATTGTTGTTTGCCACGTAGTAAAATGTAAAATATCCACCAAGCTCCATTTGAGTCTGCGTCGTTGATGAGACGAATTATATACCCGGCATGATTCAATACCTAATAAATTGTGCTGGACACGACCCAACACCGGTTGGTAAAGACGACTGTAATTGTCCTAATGTTTCTGTTAATTTGTCCCAACATCAATATAAAAAAGAAAAATCATACATAGCTACTAGTCTTTAACTAATATACCAGAGAAATATTTTTCTCGACTATATTAAAATTAAAATCTCAAATATTAAGTTAACAGAATTTCATACGTTAACTACACTGCTACATATACATAGTCAGCTACTGTCACCAACAACTATTTGCCATGTAGATAGAGGGTACAATGTCCATTGGTCCCTACTCGAGTTTGGGTGGTGTATAATGCGGCCGAGCATGACGTAGTTCCTATTAAACTATGCTGGGCATGACCCAAATTAGGAGAAGTTAGAGTTGGGCTGGGTCACAAGTGATCCAACTCGAACTAGTGCAACATTTCTACAACCAACTACTACCACCAATTGCCATTTGCCACGTGGACAAAATGACATACCCAATCGGCGCTATTCGAGTCTATATCGGGTATGATATGGCTCATGTGCCGGGCATGACCCCTATTCCTACTAAATGTGCTCGGCCCAAATTAGGCCGGCCCGGAGTTGGGCCGGGTGTCAGTGGTCCAGCTGGAACTAATTGCCCATGTCCGAGACTAACTTCTATCATCAATCACTGTTCGCCACGTAGATAGAGAGGGCAATACCCACTGGGGCCTACTCATTATCGACGTGCGTTGCACTCGCGTGCCTTCTACTCAGGGAAGCACCAACAAACCCCGCACTACCACCGCAGTAGCAGGCAGCTGGTGACTGGTGTTGTCGCCGGATCCACCGCCCCCTTCTCCTCCCCTCCCCGCTTCTCAGATCTCGATCCGATCCCTCACTTCTCCACTGTCACCTCGCTTCTCTCCACCTCCTTCCCTTTGCCCTCGAACGAAGCCCTAGCGGATGCTCAGCTCACTCCAGACGCCTCGGATCTGCAGATCTCCGCCTCTCGCCGCCTCCGTCTACTTCACTGAGGTACCTCCCAATTGCCTCTTCCCATTGAGTCTCTGATTCTTCCGTTTTGCCTTTTTTGTCAGTTCAATTTGTTCAATATTAGGCCAATGATCTAACTGCACGAACCTTTTATTTCATACTGCGATGAACTGTGTGAACAATGCTAATTCTCACAGACACACAGCAGCAGCAGCAGCGGCGGCGGCAATTCTCTACTTATTTGAGTGTGTTTATTACCAGTAATTGTATTGCTGCCGTCCTAGTATGTGCACGTTTGTTTCCTTCGTATTTTGTTATATGCAATGTCTGTATAAATTGGCCCATTTTTTGGGTATCTGAGTCCTTCCCACCTCTCAAGAGCCGTTGAAACATTAGTTCCAAATTATCTTCATTTTAACCTACGCCAAATATTATAAGTATCATGGGATGAAATATATTTGTTTAATTATGAATGAGGCTGAGTTAGAAAACAATATCCTATTTCGTATAACCTGCAACATCTATATAGACTTATATGAAGAAAATAGTTGCTAGATAAAATAAGAATTTAGAATCGTGTAGTGTAGTTGAAGTTGGAGCAAAATGTGAAACTATCACATTTGTTTCCTTCTTATTTGTTATATGCAATGTCTGTATAAATTGGGTCATTTTTTGGGTATCGAGTCCTTCCCACCTCTCAAGAGCCGTTGAAACATTAGTTCCAAATTATCTTCCTTTTAACCTACGCCAAATATTATAAGAATCATGGGATGAAATATATTTGATTAATTCTAAATGAGGCTGAGTTAGAAAACAATATCCTATTTTGGATCAATCATCTGTTTTGTATAACCTGCAACATCTATATAAACTTATATGAAGAAAATAGTTGCTAGATAAAATAAGAATTCAGAAACGTGTAGTTGTAGTTGGAGCAAAAGGTGAAACCGTCAGCTTAGCAGCTCCTCCAGGGCGGCTTCACACTCTCTAGAAGGGGTAAATTAGGAGGGACATTTGCCCTAGCGTAGTGGCCCTTTGCATGGGCACCCAACGAGACATTTTGCACCCATTAGAAATTTATCCCATGACCTATTGGAGCAATCACTCATGCAGGTATTGGCTAAATATTTGTAATTGCTTGACTAAATAGTATTTTCTACCTATATGTATCAGTTTAGTGGGTACGACTAGGACTCCTTTCCGTGGATAGGATCGTGAGGAGGGTGGCACAGACTTCTTATAAGGGATTGTAAAATGACTAAACTTGTAATTAAACATGTTGCGCATAATATCCTTTTTGATGATATATGTATAATAGGGTAAGTATATAAATAAACTCTTACTTCACACTTACCACTTTGTCGTGTAGCTACAATCTAGTTCTACTTTTTTCTCTCAACCTCCAATGTTGCCTAGAGTCACATCGAACTCATGGAGAATGAACATTTTAAAAAATCATCCTCCCAAAAATATCATCAGGATTAAGGAGCCCTAACAGGAGTTATTGTACTGATTTAATTCCCACTAAAACATGACAGTCACAAAATTAATTGATTTAATTAATTTATTTGAAATTTCTCCAACAGAGCCTCTGTCAAGTTCCTCATTGTCGACGCCTTTTTGTGAGTTTAACCTTCAATTCTACCTTCAACACCTCTTAGGCTATGTATTTCCTCATCCTCCTCTCAGCCTTTCCATCATCTTCTAAGTGATGCTTTCCAACTGCAGAAATCTCTTATGTGCGGCCATTCTGCCCCGGCAGACTTTTGTTCTGGCTGATCGCTTCCAAAGATTGAATATGCGGAAATCCTCAACGGCGTCCTCTCCGCTAACCTATTCCTTTTGTCCACCACTAACCTCATTTTGCCAATCTTATGCTACTTGATTAGGGCTGTAAATGAACTAAGTGTTTGCGAACAAGCTTGGTGTTCGGCTTGGTAAGAGCTTGTTTATGTTCGTTCAATATACACAAGATTAATTAAACAAATAAACTTGAACAGCTCGTTAAACTAAACAAACAAGATTGAACACATATGTGTTCAGCTCGTTAACGTTCGTGAACAATATTTATGAACAACGTTCGTGAACAATGTTTGCGAACCATATTCATTAATAAAACAATATGCTAAATAAATAATAAAATAAAATAAAATAAAATAAAATAAATAAATTTAAATTATCAAACTCAATAACCAATTAAATAACTAAAAGTTTCAAACAATCAAACAAGCTTGAACTAAACCAGCTTGAATTGAGAGCTCGATAACATCTAAATTAACCAAGCTCGAACCAAGCTCAAACCAAACTTGAATTGAGAGTTCGATAATATCTAAACGAACGAAACTCAAGTCAAGCTTCAAACAAGCTCAAGCTCGTAAAAAATAAACCAATCAAGCTTGAACAATCATTTCAAAAGCTTGGTTCATTTTAAACTTGGCTCGGCTCGGCTCGATTACCTTATCAAACAAGCTTAAATACCCCAAAGCTCGGCTCGGCTCGGCTCATTTACACCCATACACTCGATCTCCCCCACCCTTTGAGCAATCTAGCTTCTTAGCAATCAGAGGAAACACCAATCTCTCAATTTGTCTCCATTTTCATCAACCACCACCCAATACTCCTTTTTGGCCGCTGCCTCCAACTTATCTGAGAGAGCCATCCACTCCTCTCTTACCTTCATTGGATGTCATCAACAACTCCTTCAAAGTTGCTGATCTCCCTTGCTCACCTTTATGTCGTCCCATTCATCTCTCTTGCAGCCATAAGTGAATGACATTCATTTATGCATCATGGTCCATTTCCACTACTGGTCCAACTGCAGCTCCTTGATTCCTGTGCGAAAGCCTCTTGATGTAGGCATGCTGTACCAGCTACTCGACATTGTGCCAGATCCACTCGAGAATCGTGCATTGCCTTCATTTGTTTGCATTGCTTTCTGTGTTTGTCCATGGGCAAGGTGTGCCATCTGGTTTAGTTTCAGTAAATGGTAAACATCTCAACCTCAGATTGCCGTTATTTTGTTCAATGCAAACATAATAATATCTTTGACACCTTTCAGTTTAAGAGTGAACTATTGACTATTATAAAATTATCACAAAAGTGGAGATAATTCTGTACCTATTTTTGTGTTTTCTAACTATAATTATCTTGTTCCTGTCATAGTAAATTTCCTTCTTATTTTGCTGTATGCAAAGTTTGTATGTTTTATAGCTTTGAGAGACACAATAATTTTTTCCCCGAATCTCACTATTTTCTACATTTGCTACGATAGAAATTTCTTGAAGACCTACCTGTCGGATTAACTCCTCGTCTTCTGTAAAAAAGAAAAAAAAAGGTAAAAAAAAACCTATAGACCCCTAGGTCCCAAGTACTTTAGAAAATTTGAAGTTTGGTTGCACTAGCAATTGTTTTGGTTTTCTGGATGATGCCAATTTCTAGAGCAAAAAAGGGTCTTAATGCTTGAGGGAGTTTTGGGTGTGAAACTGTGACCAAAAGGAATTTTTTAGTATGGTGATAAACTGTCTGTGTTAGAGTGAAGTGTAAGCAATCCACTAGCAGTAGATGGATCAGGTTTACAGGCAGGGCCAGACATCAGTTGGCATCAACTACCCTTATGCTTTTATTCTCTTGTCCAAGTCCACCCCTGGCTTGAGATGATTTTTTTGTCAACGATTTGCCTCAAAATTATCCTATCATCCGACCTAGGCTATCAAAGGGAAAGACCAATAGAGCAACTTAAAATAGATATGAAGAAACTATAATGTGCATTTTCATCCAATAATATATTTTATTTAATGATATTTATTCTCATGAATGGAAGATTTAGTTGGCTATAGTGAATGAGATTTCAATGCTTTTCAATAGAGAAATTATCCATTTACCTTATCGACTATCAGATGTCTGTAAATACAGAAATGCATCCTGGGTAATTGTACTATTGTTGTTGATTTAGGATAAATTGTTCACTTATATTTTCATTATTTTTGCATATCTAATGATAAATTTTTGCATTTTAAGGCTTTAAGATGCTACAAAAATATGGGTGCTTTGTAGTTTAGCAATGACTTGCGTTCTATGTGTTATCACTTATTTGTTTCTAGAACTGAAGTTATGGCAAAGGCGAGAACACATTTTTCTACTCATGATGCATCTCCACGGTCCTTTAAGAATAGGGAGTGGGACATGTCTAGATGGTCTGAGTACCTAAGTCCTGATGAATCTTCTCCTTCAACATCTATGAGCTGGAAAAATTCAAGTTCTGAGGCACCACCAAACTCCGGAACTGGCCACAAGGCAATGAATATAGAATGGGTGGTTCAACTTTCAAAAGTTGCAGAAGGTTTGTTAGCGAAAATGTACAGGTTAAATCGGGTCTTGGACAGACCAGATCTGGGGGCACATGTGTTTTCAGATGTTTTTTGGAAAGCTGGAATGATTCCAAATTTTCCCAGAGTATGCATACTTTTGTCAAAGAAGTTTCCTGAACATCCTAACAAATTACAACTGGATCGAGTAAGATATCCTTTTCTGATGTCATTTGTAACCATGCTTGGCTTGGTTTTTGGTTTACATGTCTAGTATATCTCACAGGTTGATAAACTTGCTTTGGATGCTTTGAGTGAAAATGCAGAAGATTATTTGCAGAAACTAGAACCTTGGGTCATGGTAACTCTTCTGGCTTCTACATTCTACCTATTCCTTGATTGGAAAGTTGCTCCCATAGTATTTATCTTTTAGGTTAATATATGCTTCAGAAACTTTCTGATTTGCAAAATGCATTCGGCATTTTTTGTAAATTATCTTGATTAATTGAAAAAAATATTATTATTATTTTTGGGGATATAACTAGTTATATATGGCCTTGCATAGGGCTCAATGGAAGTTATAAGATCTATATAGTCTGCCTCAAATAGTTGGGACAAACCCTATTTGATGATGATGGTCCTCCATTGAATTCTAAGCAAGACTACATCAATATTTTTATTAAGATATTTTAAGTTACTTTTAACCACGTTAACTTGTGGTTTCTCTTCGTCTTATTTTACCCCTTACAACTTTAACTCTAAATTGATTTAACTTGTACACATGTAGATTTCTGTTTGTTGTCTCTGTTCATATATGCAGCATTTTGACCCATCTTTTTTTTTCCTTATTGCTTAGGGCTACACCTATTCACTCTCACATGCTATTATTTTTAATTTTATCTTTTCCATTTTACCCCACACAGCCCTCTTAGTATTTTCTCTTTGTTATATATTTGTTTCATGTTATTTCCTAATTCTTCAATACTTAGATCTATAAAGGTGGGTTCACTACAATCTTATGATTAATTGAATGATTTTATGTGTAAAAACTCTCCTGTCAATTCAAAAATATATTGGCAGTTTTCTTTTGATCCTTGTTACTTGAGTTTACATTTGTTTTTTAGTGTTGAATTTCTTCTTATCTATCTAACTGAATTTGTTCGTGAAAGATCATTGGTGAATATAGCATAGAAGGTTTGATTAAATTGGATAAAGTGTTATGGTATGGGCTTATCAGACATGTGGATAGTATTCATATTTTCGGGACATGTTGCTTGTTGGAGTTAACACCCTATTTTCTTTTTATTCTTATTAGCTACTGCTTGACTTAATGGCATTTCGTGAACAAGCTCTTCGCGTTATTTTAGATCTGAGCAGTACAGTCATCACATTACTGGTACGGATTTTGTTTACCCTTCATTGATTACATTCTATTGGTGTCTAAGTTTATCTTACCTTATGTTGCTGGTTTCATTATGGCAGCCCCATCAAAATTCTCTTATTTTGCATGTATTTATGGATCTCTTCTGTGCATTCGTAAGAGTAAATCTTTTATCCGACAAGGTACCTCTTCCATAGTTCCATTTATAGTTTTGTGTTTTTGTTGTAGTATCTATATTTTTCACTTCCATAAAATGCTTGTTTTTTTCAGCAATTTTTGTCTTTGTTTCTTATTTAAAAACACTCGTCTTTCAGATACCTAGAAAAATGATGCTCCAGGTTTACAACTTATTATATGGCATGTTAAAAGGTGGCCGTGATTGTGACTTCTACCATAGGTAAGAGGCTTGAAATTTCATAAAGGAAGATGATCAGTTGAAAAAACTACATTTTGGATTTTCTCCTATTCAAGGATTTACCAACACTAGATGCTGCTGACTGTTGCTAAGAATATCTACCAATTATTACAAGTGCTTTAGAAAAATCAATGTTGCATAACTCTTTTATCTCGATGTTATTTAGTAGTTCCTACTTCCTAGTACATTAACAATGATCCATTTGGATAAATAAAAGTTTCTCTTCCTAAATCTACCTGGTTATATATATCGCTTATCATTACACCATCTGAAGCGTGGACGAGGAAAAGGATAGATTGCAACATTTTGGTTTTGACTTATCATTTTGGACGAGGAAAAGTTCAGCTTATTGTTTTGGTTTTGGCTTTGAACTTGTGCGAACCATTAATAGAGAATTGAACTTTTAAGGTTTTTATAATATATATGTATTTGCGTATATATATAGATAAACTAATATGTTATTTTTATGGTTTCTTTTTGATATTTACTTTTTGTGTTCCCTAATCAACATAAGCCTTAACTTATAATTATTTTTATTATTAATCTCAATAGAATTAGTGTCTGGAAACTAGTCTTTAATATGCTTTTGATTTATTTATGTTTATTTTTAATCAACAATTTCAATCTGAACCAAACCAAAATGGTTTTGGTTTGAATTTTAAAACCTGCAAGTATTTTGGATTGGTTTTGCTTTTCCTTATTAAACTGATAAACTGAACTGTGCCCATCCCTATCTACTGAGTGCTCCCCCTCTGTTCATCTGCTGCAAGTATCCTCTCCTTTACTGAAGGCTTCTCCCATCAAAAAATCTATGTTCTCTCCCTCCCCTCTCCTTCCAACGCAAATCAAAACGATCCATTCTTTTACCCTTTTGAATACTATTAGAAAATCAACCACATGTATAACACAATAATTTCCTCATAGCCCCAAATCGTAATGAATACTAACTTATTCCATTTAGTGCTGACATGGAGAAAAAGTTGGTTGTTGGGTTGGAAGAAAAATATGCCAATGATGGTAGAAAAATTCACTATGCAATGTATTGTTGAACCTCCACAGACCTCTCATTGGCCGGGGACTTGTGCACTGGATGGACCTTTTATTGTCTTTGCCAACTTTTAGCTTGTCTTTGCGCTTTTCAACAGCACTAGTATATATGGTTGTTTCTTCTTTATCATCTTCTGAATTTGCAAGAAAATACTTTCGATGATTGGTTCATCTAATGATCACTTTCTCCATTTGACAGATTGGTTCAGTTTGTAGACTCTTATGATCCACCAGTGAAAGGACTGCAAGAAGATCTAAATTTTGTTAGCCCTCGTATTGGAGAGGTTGATGTTGTTGGCCTGTTCCTATTACCATTCCTGCTTTATAATAGAGTACCTGTATACTCTTGCAGTAGAATATTGATGCCTTCTTACACTGATATTTTTTTATTAGTAAAGTTCATCATTGTATAAGATATGACAATGTATCATCTGTACATTAGTAAGGGAAGAAATAGCTGATATCTCAGTTTTGGTCAGTTGCTACAATATAACTGAATACAAAAAAATCAGTAGTTTATGCTGTTTTGTCAATCAATCAAGTATCATTCTCTAAGTCACCTTTTAATATAAAAGGACTCATTAAAAAATAAGACCTTCTTTATGGTCAATTTATAACCTATTCTTTCACTTACATATTTATGCAACAAGTTCCTTACTATGGTTCAATTCTGTGATAACACTTGCCTCGATTGCTGTGAGTCATCTCAAGTATGCATCACCTCATATGCTGTTTCAATGCACTCTGATGGACATAATGATATCTTTTTTATTGTTATAGTCCAATACTTTTATCCTTCAGGAAGAAGCTACACCTGTAGGTGCTATGATGTTGATGATACATACTTTTAGCTAAAAGAAAAGTGAGTGATCATAATAGCCATTCTAAGACATGAAAAGTTGAAAACTAATATTTTTAGTATTTATATGATACCATGAAACAAAAACGTGTACTTTTTCCATGCTCATAGTTCAGATTTATGTATCACATCATTTCTTGTTTTGTGGCAATGTTTTCCATCAGATCAGAGAAGATGGGTACGAATCATTTTAATACAATACGGTTCTAGTAAAATGGACGGGATATTTTTCTTCATTCGGTTGTCAGTTATAGTTACATAAATGACTTGGTCCTGGCTAGCATCAGAGTCCTGGCAACCCGGTTGATGCAGTTAGGTTTCATGGCTTCCTACTTTTCAAATGTCGAAGTTGGAGAGTCAGGGTGATTTCTTACTCAAAATGGTCAGGTTCAAGAATTCTTCAGGCCCTGACGTGAAGGGAGTGCCTCCATCCTATCTAACCATTACATTTTGATGTCAAAGCCGACTTTCATAATCATAGGCCTAAGAATGGTCTTAAATACTTTGTCTTGCCCAATTGTTCTATGGAGATACCAGCACTGATACCCGTTAACACCTCACCACAAGCAGACATTGCCGCGATGAATCTCTGATGGTTAAAAGATTTGCTGGAGAGGCAAACACCAGAGAGCTGATATGAACTAGAGGCAGATGATGCAAAACGACGATGAACTGATGAAAGCCTAGGCTGGGATGTGAAGAAGAAGCTCTGGATCCTTTTTCATTTTTCACTCTTCCTATTCTTTTTTCTCTCTTCTTCCAATTCCTTCTAATTTGTGCCAGCCAGCACTATCTTGTAGCAACATATGGTGGGTTAGTGGGCACTAAAACCTTACCGTTCCAGCTAGCTATCATCTCAGTATTTTGAAATTTTGGCCTATAGGACTAGGGCTGTAGGGCAAACCTAGCTCTAGAGCAAGTTGGATCTGAGAGAAGGGGGGAAGTGTGATGGGAACCTTTCATGAAATTTTGGCCTATAGGACTAGGGCTGTAGGGCCTATAGGACTTGGTGGCGGGATTGTCAGCTTGGGGAAGTCTGAGGCCCTTATGAGAAGGGTGTTCCTCCACCCAAGTCGCTAACATCTTGGGTAGGTTGGTGGCTCATAAGAATACATCATGAATGATATTGGATGATAAATTCAGTTGGTATTCTAATTTATTGTTTCCTTCCTAAATAGGTCAGGTTTTCTTTAGAACATATTTGAACCTTAATTTCTTATCATTTGTATTTGTAGGTTCTTGAGGCTGTAGGCCCCATTATTTTTCTTTCTACTGATACCAGAAAAATGAGAAATGAGGGATTTCTAAGTCCCTTTCATCCTCGTTATCCTGACATACTTACCAATTCTGCTCACCCAATGGTAGGTGTATTTCTCTAGGATAAAATTTACATGTTAGGAATGTTATTTATGTTTCTCTTTGTCTTTGAGATGAATTTTTTACTAATTTGTATTTCAGAGGGCCCAAGACTTGGCAAATGTTACATCCTACAGAGAATGGGTTCTATTTGGCTATCTAGTATGTCCTGACGAACTACTTCGAGCTACTAGCATCGACATTGCTATGGTACACCCATATGCTCTTTCATTTGATCTGAAATAGAACATATATCCGATGCCTACTTACACAACTAGTGTCTGTGTTAGTTTTGATATTGAACTCTTAAATATTCTAATTTTCAGCATATAACTTCTTAATTTGATGCATTTTCCAGTGAACTTGTGCTAAGATAGTGTTTTTGCAAAATTAATTATTCACAAACACCATCTATCTTTGTTAAACAAAAAAAATTCTTGCACATGACATCTCTTATGTGCATCCATTATAGCTTATTTGCTTCTCATATGGTATTAATTCTTTTCTTATTCTGAATATTCCTCTCCATGAAAGTTCTAATATGAGGCAATATGAGTGTAGCATAATCCTTCTTGTTTAAGTTGAACTTTGATATACCTTACATGCCTTAATGAGAAAGTTATGTTTTTTTTTTAATTATTATCATTATAGTTTTTTATCAGTGCATCCAAGTTCAAACAATTTCAAAATAAATGTTCTCTTCTCCTTTCTTAACAAATACCATCATTTTGTTTCAGGTAGTATTGAAGGAACACTTGGTTCTCACTTTGTTTAGAGATGAGGTAGGTATGCGTGGTACTATGGTGTATTTTGGTTAAAATTTCTAAGCAGATTTTAACATTTTTCATACAGTATGAGCTATTACATGAAGATTATCAACTTTATGTTCTTCCAAGCATTTTGGAATCCAAAAAGTTAGCTAAATCTGGACGAGCGAAACAAAAAGAGGCAGATCTGGAATATAATGTCGCAAAACAAGTTGAGAAGATGATAAGGTTTGTACTTTACGTAAATTGCATTCATATATCCTAGCATTTTAACTTATATTCTTGTACTTTTCTAAATACTTAAAGGATCTTAGCATGTAAATATTTTGTTAATTTTTAGCATTTAAATTCTTCATATGATTGGAATTTGAAATTACATTCAGGATCATAATATTGTCTTCTTCTAGCATTTAAATGCACCCCCCTATATGATTGGAATGATACTCCATGTGTGACTAAACTTGGGTGCCACATTGTTCCTATTAAACATGCAACAACTGTTGCCAAATAGAGGAGAAAATACTATGATGCCATCTTCATTTCTATAAATACTTCAATTTTTAAATTTATGATCTTGGTAACATTGTGTGACATTTGTGGTTAATTTTTCTAGTGAGGTGCATGAACAGGCATACACAACATGTGATGCCATACATCGTGAAAGAAGAACCTTCCTGAAACAAGAAATTGGAAGAATGGTCCTTTTTTTCACTGACCAACCAAGTTTATTAGCACCTAACATTCAGGTAATTGTGCCCACATGCTAAGGTCTATGACACACTAGTATCTTTTTTCTTTATTCAGCTGATCTTTGTCCACTTGTTGTGATTATAAAAAATTTATCTAGTGTAGTGTAAATTGTTAAGTGCTAGTTGATCTTAATATTTTGAGTAATAAGTAGGGATGTAGGATGATTATGGCCATATAAACGATCTCTGTTCATTTAATCCTTAATGGTCAAATTTATAAAACTATATGCAACTGCAATGCTTCTCCTAATTCTTTTATCTTTCATGGCAAGTGTACTATGCATGTGGCTTTTTGGGAGGACCATCCACATGATTTTTTTTTTTCTGACAATGTATAAATATATATTTTTGAATAGTGACAGCCAGAGGCATATAAACTGTATTTAATATGTTTTGGAGTAGCCGTAAAATATTTATCAACTTGTTATAAATGACAGCTAGGCACTATAAAATGCTCGACAAACTAAGAGGAGTAACCCTAAGAGCTAAGACTGGCATCATATTCACACGCTCATTTGGAGATATAAGTTAGCTGGAGAGAGTAAATTTGTCAGAAATTTATTTAGATATCTTCATTTCCTTCAGACACTACGCTTGTCATCAATGTTTATAAATTCTTTGAACTTCTCTTCGGTTTTTCCCCATGCGTTATTAAACCCAACAAATTTCATGAGCTGGACAGATGGTCTTTTCTGCTCTTGCTTTGGCCCAGTCAGAGGTAATTTGGTACTTTCAGCATGTTGGAATTCAGCCAAAACCCAAAGCAGCACGTGCAATACCGATTGAGATTGTAAGTTTCACATAGTTCAGTTTCATTTCATGCAAATGTCAATCTAGCATATTATTGTCATTTTCTTGCTTTGATGTCCTAATTTGTGTTTCTGATAACAGGATGCAGCGGACCCGACTATTGGTTTCTTGCTTGATGGAATTGACAAGCTCTGTCATTTAATTCGCAAATATATGGCTGGTTAGTGATTGACAATCTTAAGCTGTTATTATTACAAGAAATAGGAACAGTTTCTTCCTTAGGGGCAATCGTCTAGTATTTGTTATTTTTATGCACTAGATTGAATGTGCATGATGTTAAATGACTAGATTTAATTCTCCATTTGTAAAAATGCTTTTACTTAGTAGTTTCCAAATGTGCTAATAAAGCAGTTGGATTTCTTCTTTTTGTCTACTATATTGTCTATTGAATTATGCATGCCTATCTCCCTAGATGTACAAGTTGTAATGTCCAGTAGTGAGCAACATGATTTTTCTTCTACTAATCTTGCACCATTGAGTTTGTCTTTTTTTTCTTGCTGGAATTAGATAAGTTTTTCTCAAATCCATTGTCAATCTTCTATCTGTTAACATTTAATATTTTGTTTGGGTTAATGCACGAATGATGAAATTGAAGAATAATTTGTCACTATAAAAACAAGAAGAAGAAGCTATGATGCTTGTGACTACATGGTCATTCCTTAATATGCTTGTTAATTTCATATCTGATTTATTATACTTGGTAAAGTTTTTCCAGTTCTTTTCTCATTCTTTGTACTTTGAATCTCAATTAAATCACCTCCAAGCCAGGATATCTTTCTGTCCTTTGAACTTACCTATACTTATGCTTTTTTTTTTCAACACACATTTTATCCTCTATCCTAGTTATAGATGCGTTTTTTACTTTTGAAAAATTTACTTTCCCAAACTTATTTAGTTCCCTCTATTCTTGTCGTTTGTCTTTCTTATCATGTTATATCAAAGAGCAGTATGACTTAGTGGTCTTGCTATGTTTGTTTTACAGTAATTCTTGGAATTGTGAAGCTCGGATGAATCTTATCTTGTAGCTTTAGTTGATGCTATAATGGGGTGGCAATTCGGGTCAGGTTCGGATTGCTGGGTTAATGGGTTGACGGGTTGGAACATCAAAACCCGAATCTGACTTGATTAATATTTCGGGTCAAATTGTTCGACCACCCATTTATTTATATTTGACCCAAATCCGACTTGAAATGACCCACAACCCGAATCCAACCCAACCCGACCCGACCCGAAATGACCTATTTATAAAAATATGTTCATCTCAATCCAAACTCAACCCGAAAATACTCATTTTATAAAAATATGCTTATTTTGACCCAAACTTAATCATAATTAGACTCGAAAATATTTATAAATGGGTTTGCAGGTTGTAGTCGGGTCATTTCAGGTTGATCCGAACCCGATCTATTTATTAATCGTGACAATCAAGTCGACCTGAACCCAACCTGATCCAAAACCCAATAAGATCTAACCCTAACTTGATTTTTTCGTATTCGGTTCGGGTCGTATTTTCGTGTCGGGTCAGAAATTGCCACCCATATCTATATGGCTTAAAGTGTTACCATCTCCCTCATCTAAGTTATAGATTTCAATGTTGCAACTTGTTAACTTGAACAAGTTTCTTCTATACAAATTACGATTTGCATTTAGATATCTTGGAAAACATTCGTCTTAGTTGATAAATCTGCATATTTGCAGCAATAAAGGGTTATGCACTTTCATATTTGTCATCTGCTGCTGGGAGAATACGCTTTTTACTTGGAACTCCTGGTATGGTGGCTCTGGACATAGATTCCACATTGAAGACCCTCTTTCAGCAAGTTGTTCATTGCCTAGAAAGCATACCGAAGCCTCAAGGAGAGAATGTCTCATCCATTTCATGCGATCTTTCTGTAAGTAAGAATACTCTTTAGATCATATCTGTTCTCTGTATGCCCCTTAGATGGAACCGGAAGAATTCCTATTTGTTGTTTTTTAGCAGTTAAAATTATTTAAGAAGCTTTGCCAAACCATCAAAATATCATGGTCAAACTTGATCACAAGGTAGGAACTATTGTCCCAACAATTTCTTCCTTTTTGATGATTTTGTTTGACAATCGATTTAGTTATGAGTATAAATTACATTAGGGGAACCTATTTGGTAGAATAACTCACAACGGGAAGAACAAACAATCCTTCCTCATTTATTCTTGCACCCTAACCTAATCTACAAAGATAACTGATTTTGACATGGAACTGTTAGGTAGAATAACTCAACAACCCTTCTCTCATTGATTTTGACACCCCAAACAAGTTTTGATTAATGAGGCTTACTAGATGCTCCTTTGGAGATGGCTGGTCCCTGGCCTAGATGAGAAAGGGTGAGGGTTACATTTGGTTGTCAGCCTACGTTAAATTGAGATAAATGTTCAACAATTGGATCGATTAAATTATTGGGCTAATGTTAGGTTATTCTCTAGAAGGAACGTGCTTCAGGATCTGACTGTAACGTTTCGGTAAGAATCGCTATATCTCCAGAATTCAAGTGTAGTGTTAAATATGCAAGTTGTCCGACTGTGATGTATCAACAAGGACTGTTACATCTTCATGAGAACTTATGTGTAGGTTAAATATGAAAGAGTTCTCACACCATAAGTTAGATAAGAACAAATATTATAGGAAAATTAATGGTCTAAGATTTGTAATATAGAACATAGGAACACTTACTAATAAAACAATGAAGGTGGTAGATACGATGATTAGGAGAAGAATTAGTATTCCATGTGTAAAAGAGACAAAGTTGATAGGAGAGAAGGCAAAGATAATAGATAATTCGGGTTTTAAGTTATGGTATATAGAAATGAGTAAAACAAGAAATGAAGTAGGAATTGTTGTAAATAGTTCGTTAAAGGATGAAGTTGTAGGAGTAATTAGAAAGGGGATAGGATTATAGCTCTCAAGATAGTAGTGGTGAAAAAAACTATGAATGTAATTAGCATATATGCATCTAAGTAGGATTAGATAAAAACACTAAATCTAAGTTTTGAGACGACCTAGATAAGGTATTACAAAACATTTAGTCAAACGAAATAGTTTTTAATAGGAGGAGATCTAAATGAGCATGTTGGAGTGAAAAATAAAGTATATAGAATTAAGTGGTGTAAAGATTTGGATATAGCCTCAAGTATAGTATTAAAAAAAGGAAAATATGCACGACTCCTAGAATTAAGTGGTGAAAGTTAAAGGATGAGAAGTAAAACACATTTAAGGAGAGGGTAGAGTAAAGTATTAGGAGAAATATACGACTCGAATGCGGGATAAGATGATATTAAAGTTGAAAATAGTAGCCAAGAGTATACTTGGTGAGTCAAAGGGACATGCACCAATAGTAAAGAATTTTGGTAGTGGAATGAGAAAGTATGAGAAAAAGTGGAAAAAAAATGAACATCCTATAAGACATTATATACTTGTAAGAACGAGAACAAATTGAAAAAAATATATAGTAACCAAGAATGAAGCTAAGAAAGCAGTGAATAAAGAAAAAAAAATGAAACTTTTAAACACCTATATCGAAAATTAGATATAAAAGATGGGGAAAGAGATTTTACAGAATAACTAAAACAAAAGAGAGAAATACAAGAAATCTTATCTAAATAAAATATATTAAAGATAAATGCAATAGGATA
Organism: Zingiber zerumbet; assembly: GCA_037833815.1. Lineage (NCBI taxonomy): Eukaryota > Viridiplantae > Streptophyta > Magnoliopsida > Zingiberales > Zingiberaceae > Zingiber > Zingiber zerumbet. The sequence goes on from JBBMJZ010000019.1 coordinate 19,062,223, forward strand.
CTGGTAAATGATAAGAAAATAAAATAGCGGTGAAAGAGGTATTTTCATCAACTTTTTAATGAAGGTTTAGGTGACCAACTTAAGTAATTTAAATATGTAGTGTAAAAATTTAAATTTTTATCGTAAAATTCAAACTTTAGATGTAGAACAAGCTTTAAATGGGATGCAAAATGGAAAAGTAGTCGTACTAGAGGTATGAAAGTGTCTAGGGAAACAAGGTATTGAATGTCTTACAAAGTTATTTAACTTGATATTGAAGAAAAAAATGTCTAATCAATAAAGGGTAAGTACTTTAGTTTCCTTATATAAAAACAAAGGAGTTGTATAAAATTGTACAAACTATAAGGGTATTAAACTAATGAGTTATATCTTGAAACTTTGGGAAAGGGTAATTATGAAAAAGATTAAGGAACAAGACCATGATGACCGAAAATCAATTAGGATTCATGCCTAGAAGGTCAACAATAGAAGTCATACATCTTCTCAAGCAACTAATTGATAACTATCGGCAACAAAAGCAACATCTACACATGGTATTCGTAGAACTAGAAAAAGCTTATGATAGAGTTCCAAAAGAAATTATATAGAAAATTTAAAAAAAAAGAGGTGTTAGCGTAGCACATATTGAACTAATTAAGGATATATATAAGGATATAACGACAAGAGTGAAAACTTTAGGCGGATTAACCGAAGTATTTCCCATAAAGATAGGGTTACATTAAGGATCAACATTAAGTCCTATCTTTTTACATTAATCATGGACAAACTGACACATCCAAGACACGGTACCATAGTGCATATTGTTGCAAATGATATTGTTTTGTTAGATTCAAACACGTGAAGGACTAAACTTGAATCTTAGTGGGAAACACTGAAAGTGTAAGGTTTAAGCTTATTTAAGTAAAAATAAAATATATGAAATTTAAATTTAGCAATGTTAGACATAATATGGCAATTGTTGAGATAGAAGATATGTTGTCTAGAACTAAGGGAAGTATTTAGGATCTTTTTTGCAAAAGGATAGAATGATTGAGAGAGATGTCTTACATAGAATATAAGTTGAAATGGACAAGAGCGTTGAGTGTTCTATGTGATCGTAAAGTACCTCTAACATTTAAGGGAAGTTTTACAAAATGGTGATTAGACCTGTTATGTTATATAGAGTTGAATGTTCTATGACTCGAGCACATGAGCAGAAGATGAGAGTTGCAGAGATGAGGATGTTAAGTGGATATATGGACATATGATGATGGATAGGATAAGAAATGAAAACATTAAAGAGAAAGTCGGATTGCATCTATTGAGGGAAAACTCCAAAAGACACGTTTAAGATGGTACGAACATGTACTTAGATAACCAATAAATGCTCTAGTTAGATAATGTGAAACTATAACAAATATACATATCAAACGGGGAATAGGAAACCAAAAAATACATCAAATGAGAAAGAGGAAACAAAAAAAACTTGGTTAGCAATATATTTAAATATAATAGCGGATAAAGTCCAATGACATAGAAGGATCCATAAAGCCGACTCTACCTACTGGGATAAGGCTTGGTTGTTGTTGTTTATCCTAATCTGGCTTTATCATGAGTTAACCTTTGATTTCCAAGGATCGTGTCTAGGTATTAGGAGCCCTTAATAACTTTTGTAGGTTGTTTCCCATTCTGTCAATTTGAGATTTCAAGGTCTGAATAGATGGAAAATAAGTATTTAGAGACTTAAAGCATGTTAATCTGGATAAACATGAAATGAGGAGAGAGTTCTATCTAATTATGAATAACAATATTTGATGATTTTCCCCTGATTAGTTTCCCCAACATGAAGTATCATTATTAACAACAATCTTTTTGATGGTCATTTAATAAAATTAAAACTAGCAGTTGTACTAGTTAAGGGTAGGAGCAATTACCATCATGGATATAGAATATCCTATTAAAAATTGTTTTTTGTGTGCAGCTATGTATGTTGGTACGTCAGGTATGATTATGTAACCAAAGGATTTTTCATGATTTAGATGGGTTGAGTTTCCAACGTTGTTGGCTTTTAGTATGTATTGAATATCCTTCATATGTGCTTATGTTTTGCATGGTGCATTTCTTTAGCTGGTGGTATCCACAGGATTTTCATGGTCATATGATTTATCTTTTCCAGGAATTGATTGATTTCATTACATTTGGCTTGCAGGAATTGCGCAACTACTGGTTATCAATCTTAATGATAGTTACATCTTCACGATCTTCTGTAAACATTAGGCACTTGGAGAAGGCTACAGTGTCCACTGGAAAGGAAGGGTTGTTATCAGAAGGAAACAGTGTGTATAACTGGTCAAGGTGTTTATTATTTTTGTGATTATGCATATAAGCCTAACTTTCAATGTTAGTTGTTTCTGTTTACCTGCCATGCATAGAGCTTTGTGGAGGGTTAAAATTTATATAGCACACCTCAAATAGTTGGGACAACCACGAGTTGATAATGAGTATAATGAGTCATTACTATTGACCCCATGTGATAGCCTTATAATATAATCAGGACTAAGGGTATGCAAAATGCCCTTTGATTTTATTTTATTTCTCTCCAGAGGAAAAGATATTAAATTTATCAAGAATTACCTTGTCTGAATTATTTGCTTTTCATATCATAACTTCTGGTATCAAGGTGAAATTAGGGATTTTAGGCAATTGACTACCAAGAAATTAATCCATTTAATTTGTGTACATGATAATTATCTTTTTAGCTTGATTACTTTCTTATTCCATTATTTTTTTACTTAATTGCATTACCATGTCACTTTGGTGTTTCTAAGAAGTTTTTCATTCCTAGATGTGTTGATGAACTCGAGAGTCAACTTCTAAGATATGGAAGCTTTAAAAAACTGTATTTCTACCATCAACATCTAACAGTTGTAAGTCGCAGACTTCTTAACTAATGATTATCAATTTTGCAAATTTCATGTAGAACCCTCTTTTATGGGTAGCCAGCATTTCAGTAGACTTTTCCCTTTATGTTCACAAGTAAATTTAACAGGTGTTTAGGAATACAATGTTTGGCCCTGAAGGAAGACCACAGCATTGCTGTGCATGGCTTGGAGTTGCAAGTAGTTTTCCACAATGTGCCTCTGCAATACTTCCTGATGAGGTACTATTGATTTTTCTATTTTTTCCCTCAGTGTGCTGGCATCGAAAAATTCAAATGAATCCAGTTAAGACCAAATATGATTTTGCATTCCAGAACGTCATATTGATTTCTGTTGTAACTTGTAAGACGAAGGTATTCGAAGAGTTGGAAATTGAATTTGTGCTGCTTTTTAGAGTTAAAAGATGCCAAAAGTCCTTATGCACATATTAAAGACGCGTCAATTAACATTAAGAGTCTAGTGGTTTTCAATTGTTCGTATACTATATGGGTCATAAATGGAAAATTGAAATAATTATTGATGAAGAAATCACCAGAAACCTTTTTTATTGGCGTCTCAGCAAATGGGAATTAAATTTTTGTTATGAAGGTTATTCAAAGAAAAGTTGAATCATTAGAAACCCTATATTATTTTAACCACTATTAAAAAAGCATTACATTTTTTCAGGAAGGTTAGTTCAAAGAAAAGCTATGATTGATTTGAGGATAAATAGTAAAGCGGCTGACTCTTTTTGGGCTAAATCCATTAAGAATAAAGCTGATTAAGTGCTTAGAGAAAATTAGTAATGTAAACCAATGCTTAGAGATATGCCCATCCATTGCTTAGAGATATGTGCAAGTTTGTTAGACACTAAACCAATGAATCATTTTTAAACCACAATAATACATTCAAATAATGAGATTAATGTGGCATGAGCTAGATTTGATTGGATGATCACTTGCTTCAAAAGATTAAGCTGTTAGCAATTAATTTATAGATTTATAATTTAATAATTATCATATTTATAACAACATTATGAAATATAGATATTTCTCTTCTGCATAATCTTAATGGATAGAATCAAACCTCTAGGTTGTGTCTTTCTAACATTCTTTCTGGTTTATATATCTATATTTACCAGTGCTAAATTCATGGTATTTGAACCAAAATATCATGCCCGTTGCCCACCTAGTTTGACTCTAATTGGTGGGCCTTAACTCCATAATGTTGTTACTGCTTGGAGTTGAGTGACTAGTGCTTGTTGATGTTGTTCACTGAGTGAGTACTGTAAATTGCTCATCCCCGAATTTTATATTGCCATGAGCCTCATTCACTGAGCTTTCCTCCATTTATCTTTATTCACTGAGCTTTCCTCCATTTTCTTACTCAGTTACTTTCTGCAAATGCAGGTGGATAAAATAGGAAGAGATTCGATTTTATATGTTGAGTCCCTGATTGAGTCCATCATGGGTGGATTGGAAGGTCTTATCAACATCCTGGACTCAGATGGTGGATTAGGCTCATTAGAAACACAGGTATTCACTTCCCCATAAACTTTGTTAAGTCATGTCTCTTTCTTATTCTTTTGATTATTCTTTTTCAGCTTATCCCTGAGCAAGCTGCATTTTATTTAAATAACATGCTAAGAGGTTCAGCTGCCTCTTTCAAATCACCAAAAGGATTATCTGTCCAAAAACCTGGACAGGAGAGCCATCCAGAAAACAGCAATTCTGTGAAAATGTAGGGAATTGTACATTTTGGATCTGTTGGACATATTTAAATAATTAATAACTCGGGAGTTACTTCTTAATTACAGGTTGGAAGCTGCCATGCAGAGGTTGACTAATCTTTGTTCTGTCTTGAATGATATGGAACCTGTATGTGTACTCAATCATGTTTTTGTCCTGCGTGAGGTATCAATTTCAACCAATTTTACATACTGCTGGTTCATATATTGCTACATTTAATTAAATCATGCTGAAGCATGGTAGCTAAGCTGCCACCTTGTGCCGCGCTTATCACGTTCTGAATTGATGTGATGATGTGGCATGCATTTGTGCATATTTATTTTGTATGCCTGTGGGTTGGATTCAGAAAAAAAACACTGAATAAACTCCTTTGTGGGTGCAATATTGCAGTTACCTACCCTGGGAGGTCAAATGGCATATTTATTTGCAAAAATGACTCCATGATGCACACTACTTGCAACTATATCCAAAAGCTTTTACTATTTTAATATCATTAAGCTTAAAAGAATGGTTTGATCAGTTCGGAAAGTGGCATCTTGATTAGCTTAAGGAACGCATCTTGATTAGCTTAAGGAACTCATGATAGCTACCAGCATCTGCAAAAACACGTGTTTTCATATGATATAAAATGTTATCCAAAAATATATATGGACTCGGTTTCCTAATTGTACGATATGATCTGATTATATAAACCCCATTGACCTATCTTGCTTAGGGCTGTCCCAGTCCATTTTTTTTATTATTACCTATTGATGTGGTGATCCACAGGAGGTGCCATGTGGCATCCAGAAGTCAACATACCAAGTGAGGTGGCAGTCAAAGTCAATGTCAAAGAGTGAAGATATCCCTCAAGCAATAATCACGCTAATTGAGTTTGGGTAATTTATTCACCAGAAAAGCTTTTTAGCGTTTCTAAGCCTTACCGAATGGGTCTAACGTAGATTTACCGCTCGGCGCTCCAGTACCCTTTTAGGTTTTAGAAACCGAGTACTAACTTGGGCATCCTACCAACTTGGGAGGCTAATCCTGAGTCACTGTGCAGGATGCTCGCTGCATTAACTCTGTGCATTATTGTGGCCTGTATTAAATGCCTAAACGTTGCTTATTTTCAGTATTCATTTATGATGAGATTTTAGATATGGGAGAAAGGGGAATAGGCGGAAAAGTCAAATTGCTAATCATATGTATTCGTTATGTTCTCATCAATCCTAGCCTCATTTAAAGTTTGGAGGCGAAAGGTCTCTCATAATTAATGCTCTTATTAATGAACCATTTATTGGTTCATTACTCTTTCATAATAAATACATATCACCTCATTAATGAGGAAGAGGAAAAGTTGAAGAGAGGAATGTACAAAAGGATAGTAAGAAGAAAGGAAAAGGGCATTATCTTTCTTCTCTATAATTCTTGAGGAACCTACATATTGCTCATTACTCCTTCGAGTGCAAAGTCGCCAGTGAGTCCTCCTGGTAGAATCTCAGAGCAGCTATGTAAATTTTTTACTTAGCCCATTAAAGTCCATTCCTTCCACACCCAAAGTCCAACCCACCTCATTAAGTTCAAGCCCTCCCAACTTTAATTCTTGGATTCGTCCCTAAGTGTACCAGCTATTGGTCATTACCTTAGGTTCTAGTATTTGAATACAAAGACATAGTGATGAGTCATGCCATCAGGTCTTGCAAATATTTTATGGCATAACATGATTGTGTGTGTCATGTCGATCCACACATGTTAACTTTGCTGCAATTTGTCAATACCTTGGGCTTGGCTTTGTCTTGATGGCTAACAATACATTACCGACAATGAGAGAAATGTGGAAATTCTTTTTTGGTTGCATGTATTGGCAAGTGAAACTTTTGCGCTAGGCTTGACATTGCAAGTGATCTTAATGTCACCCATGAATTTTACTAAAAATATGCATTGAGAAAACTAGATTTTACTCATGGATTGAGATCTTGTGCCAAGCTGGTCGAAACGAGCGGAAAATTTTGTTCTGCCCGCCGACTGGCACGAACCTGGCATCAGTCCAAGTTGTAGCCGTCAAGGCATTGCGACACCCGTGGCCACGCTAGAGGGGCTTCGCAACACTAGCGGCCTCGTAGGAGGGGTCGCACGACCTGTGCGGCCACATCGGAGGCCATGTGACCCCCGCGACCGCACAGCAGGGGTTGCGCACCCTTGCGGTTGTGCGGATGGGGCCACAAGACCCTTGCAGCCGCGCGAAGGGGCTACGCGACCACGGGTCACGATTGACTTTTTTTATGATTTTTTTTTAATTAAAACAATTCCCAAAATGAATAGGGATAATTTTAAGAGACTTAATTAAACCTTAATAAAATTATTTAATTAATTAAATATTTTATTTATTTTAATTTTCAAGATATATAATAAAAATTTTATTTATTTATTTATTTTTATTTATGTTATTATTTTTTTAATAATCTAATTATCTCTAATTTAAATAAATAATCAAATATATTTTTTAAAATCCTAATTAAATTATCTCAAAAATATATAAAATTTTTAATAAAATATTATATATTCCTAAAACCCTCTACATAGATAGCGGTGCAGCGAAGCACCGCAACCATGATTTTTTTTATTTTTTAAATATCTATTTTTTTATAAATAAACTATTATTAATAATAATTATAAAATATTAAAAATTATTTCAAATTTTTTAAATAATTTTAAATTTTAATAAATATTTTTCTAAAATAATTTTAAAAATAAACATTAATTTAAAATAATTTAAAAAATTTTAAAAAAACATAATTCTTAAACATTTCAAATAATTTTTTTAAAATTTAAAATTTAAAATTTACAAATACTTTAAAAAATAATTTAAAATTTTCAAATAATTTTATAATTATTTTTATAATTTTAAATTTAGTTTTGAATTTTAAGAATTACTTATTTTTTAAAATATTTTTTATAAAAAATTAATAGCCATTATCTTATAAGAAAATATTAAAAATATAAATTCAGCATCTCAAAATATAAAACATGTTTAATAATTAAATATTAGTATACATTTATATTTATATTTAAAAAATACTGAAACTATATCGGTACGACACTATGATACCGAAACTGTGTCGTTCCAGTCCGGGACCGAAACTTCGGCATGGGTCGAGATTTTAAACCTTGATTTTACTAGCTTTAGATGTAACATGAATTTTCTAAAGAACATTTTTCTTAGGAAAGAAAATAATGTCTAACAGACATATTGGTAAAACAGGTTTTCATAAATTTTCTAAAGAGCACTTACTAGAGGATTTAAAAGTTATTTAATTGTGATTTGAAATAAGAAAGGTTGTGTTTACATCTGCTATATAATTGGATTGTAGCTTAGTATGATATTTATCTTGTTCATCCAAATCTATGGTTTTTTCAAATATTGAAATTAAACTAATTAATATTTGAGTTTTTTTTTTTCAGATTTAGACACTTCTTGTTCGTCAAAGCTTCTTATTCCACTTTTTAATCTACTAAAAAGGGAAATAAAACAATGAGCACAAAGTGGCTCTTTGTCTGGATTTCTTGAAAAAAATAATAATTATAGCTAGGTCTCCACCCTACATTGTTTCCTTGGCCATGATGCTTGTTTTTGTTTCCATAAACTAACAGCTCCGCAATCCCTGATTGAAAATTTTCCAGTCCTTATAATTTGTCATATTGCCATCTTGTTCTATTTTTCTGTGACTACATTTTTTTGCTTAAACTTCACTCCCAAGGTTATTGATTCTTCAGTTTGTATGCCATCTTTGTGAAGTACATGAGAGAATGTATACTTGGCAACTTCAGGAGAAGGCTTCTTGCAGTTTTGTTAACGGATAACTATCTTCAGCGTCCATCAGTGATAGAGTCTCTCATACAGAGGCACATCGGCATCATTCACCTGGCAGAGCAGCATATTAGTATGGATATTACTGAAGGCATCCGTGAGGTGTTATTGGCTGAGAGTTTCACAGGGCCCGTTTCTTACTTGCAGAAATTTGTAAAACCTACAGAAATGCAAACTGGTTCTGCCATTGAATCTGTTGGTAACTGGTATCTTGAGAATTTTGTCAAGGATATCTCAAACTTCAGAGTACTGTTTGCTCCAAGCCGTCATTGCTTCAAGAGCTTAGACCTGATTGGTGCATACACAGCAGAATCATACACGGATATGCGAGAACTCAAAGCCCTCATTCATATTTTTGGTGGCTATGGATTTGACCGAATTGACAGGATGCTAAAGGAGCACACAGCTGCTTTATTGAAGTGTATTGACACAACTCTGCGGTCAAACCGTGAAGCTCTTGAGGGTGTGGCTGGAAGTGTAAGTTATGGCGATCGGATTGAAAGAGAAGCAAATATAAAGCAAATAGCGGAGATAGAAACACTGGTTGGATTTTGTATTCAGGCTGGACAAGCTGTAGCATTCCGTAAGTTGCTTGTTGAGGCTACTGGAGCAGTTCTCGAAGAAAAAGCACCTCTTATTCTGTCTCTGTTTCATGGCACAGCTAAGCAGTTGCCTGCTGATATACCAGAGAAGGCTGATATCACGAAATTGAGAAGGTTAGCAAATACTGTGGGTGCAGATGATGATCATGATACCGAATGGATACGTGCAATTATGACTGAAGTTGGCATAGGCAGTGATAACTCTTGGAGCTTGCTTCCCTATCTTTGTGCTGCATTTATGGTATCTAATATCTGGAGCATGACAACTTACAACATAAACACTGGAGGATTCAACAACAATGTTCATTGTTTAGCAAGGTATTTTTTCTAATTACTGATGCCAACTCTTTTGTGTTTTTGACTTATATCCATGGAAAAGTAAAATTTCTTGTCTAAGCGATAAAAAGACTGTCATAACAACGTGACGTTACTTAAAACAAGTGATGTATATATGTCGAAGTTACTTGTCAAAATGAAAACTAAATGTCTCTTTTCAGATTATCTGAACAAACTAATGTAGACAATAGAAGTAGCTCAATTAAGTTCCTATATGTATCCTGACAAATTTTACCGAGAAGTTCCATTCGCCTGATGCAAGCAAGGACTACTGTATGCAGTTCATTGTAGATGGCTATTTGTGTTTTGCAGGTGCATCAACGCTGTCATTGCAGGAAGTGAATATGTAAGATCTGAAAGAACAGCACAGCAAAAAAAGTCTCTTTCTAATGGTCATGCTGTAGAAATGTCAGATCCAGAAACACTGAATCGCACATCGATTGAGGCAAATATAAAGTCTGCTATGCAAATATTTGTTAAATGTTCTGCAGGAATAGTACTTGATTCATGGAGTGATAGTAGCAGGTAATATTTCTATTAAAGTTGCTTATAGACATACGGTTTTTTAAGCTGCATATCACTTCACATCGAAGCAAACTTCTTTGTTCAGCTTCATAAATAAAGTAATATCAATTCAGTATTGCAATCTATTATATTAGTGATCGACATTTCTAATGTCCAAAATTGATGCATTTCATAAATTCGTTTGTGCTTTATGTGCACCTAAGTTAAGCTATTCAACTTACTTTTCTTTGAAAACTAAAGTTGTTGCACTGTATTTTCCCCTAAAGCATTTTGACCGGTGGCAATGACTATGTTACGAGTAAGCTTGAATCGTTGTCATCGGTGTGAATAATTAGCGATAGGGTTTGTTTGGTAACTCCATCCCGCTAACAGGCTATCTCCTATGTTTTGCAGGGCATTTATTGTATCGAAGCTCATATTCTTGGATCAGCTATGCGAACTCTCCAAGTACCTCCCTAGAAGCACTCTTGAAATTCATATCCCTTATACTATTCTCCGCTCAGTGCATCGACAGTACTATGGAAACTCCATGAGTACGACAACAGAACTACAGCCGCCATCGCCAAGGCACTCACCCTTCATATCGCTGACCCATGCGCCGTCTCCAAACACCAAGCCACAGGCCCGAGCTGATTCTACACCAATCTCATACGACACAACTTATGCTGGTCCCTCCTTCCAGAGGCACGACGATGCTCGATACGATGATATTCTGCGGCTAAAACGCAGCGATAAGCAGCTGCGGAATATGAGGAGTTCAGGGCCATTAGAGTACAGCTCAAACCGAAAAGTAAAATTCGCAGAGGGGTCGAGTTCTGGAGGAGGCCAGGGGCCAAGCCCCTTGCAGAGATTCGCCGTGTCAAGGTCGGGACCACTTTTGTACAAGTAGGAGTACCCAGTGATCGTACTTTTCTGTTGTAGCAGGTTTGTATGTATTGCTGCCGGGAGATTCTATTTTTTTTTTTTCTTTTACGAGACTTTGAAGTGTATTTGGTAGTAGTTAATTTGTTTGATTATGATTAACCATATCATCATAAACAGTATGAGACTTGAGTATGATAATGTATTAATTCCTTATCATTTTGGGATAAAACTTCTCTGTAGATTCCCTCACAAAGTCTCCTCTTGGTATGCATGTAAAAATGGAAGGCAAACACCGTTTTATGGACCCTACAGGTGCCTTGCATCAGCAAGTTCGACGAGAAAGAAGTCAAGAACCCTTGGCAATGGCCTCCCCGTAGAAATCCAGCACGCCGACCGCTTGCTTCATCAACCAGCTTCACAAGATGAGGAGAGGGTCTTTCGTCATTATTTTACAAAATATGGGCAAAACGTAAACAATTAGGTAAAATAAGAGGAGTTAGATGAAAATATAGCCTTCGACGTAGGTTTCTGGCGAGCGGCCTTCTCGCCGGGGATACAGCGATCGAGGCTGCCGTCGGGGACGAACTCGTGGACGAGCTAGAACTCGCAGCTCTCGTGGCACCACTAGACGATCTGCACCAGGTTCCGGTGGCGCAACCGGCTTATGATCTTGACCTCCCCTTCTTCAATAGCCCTGTGGCGGCGGAGAGTTGCTGCGGGTTGTCGTTGTAGGTCAAGAAGACGCTCAAGTTCTGGGTGGTTCAATTGTAGCTTACCCAAACGTTCGTCGTCCGTCCGTCCTTATGCCAGGGTTTCACGTCCTCCCGACGTGGTGGTATCGAATTCGTGGCAACGATTATGAATCATCGGCGAAGAGGCTGAGGTCGCCGCCGGAGGAGTTATCGGGGGTGATGGAAGGGTAGGACGCGCAAGAGAGGAAGAAGGCGAGTCCGTCGCCGTAGTCGGGCTGGCGGAAGGAGCCGGTAGCGAAGGAAAAGATGGAGTTGAGCCCGTGAGAAAAGCGTGACTTGGGAAAGGAATGGGTTGGGCCAAGTTTGGGGCCGTTATCCAGCTTCAAATATCTGCTATATATACACAAGGACCATCCTCGACGACAATTGAAGCCGACCAAGTGGGGGAGCGAGGGGAGTAGATCGCTGGAGCGAGGAAGGACGAGAGAGGCGTAAGAGATGCCGAACACAGCGACGGTGGTGGGAGCCCTTCTGGGCTTGGGCATCCAGATGTACTCCAACGCCCTCCGCAAGCTGCCTTACATGCGCCGTGCGTAACCCTAACCCTCGACCGCGTGTAGGATTTGATATCTTCTGCCTATTCGATTGGGGTTTTTTGTTTCCTCGATGCAGATCCGTGGGAGCACGCGCTGGGAATAGGCCTCGGCGTCGTCTTCGCCACCCAGTTCGTGAAGTGGGAAGAGAAGATGGAGGAGGACCTCGCCAAGACGATCGAGAGGGCCAAGACCGCCAACGAAAGAAGATACTTTGGTCCGTTCCTTTTCTCTTCCTTCCTTCTCAATCGCTTGCTTATTCGTTGATTTCTTCACCTTAAGACCTAATTTTTTCATGCGTCTGAGAATTATAGTTAGTTTCACTTGATGTTAGAGACTGAACACACCGATTATAGTTAGTACTGTTGAATGCTATGTGAAGATTATCGACGATAGTGATATTAGCTATTAGTGTAAGATCATCGACAGATTCCAGCTACTGAAATCCAACGATGTGAAGGTCCTTTGCTAATTGGTCTTTCACTCTCATTTGCGAAAGAGTTGAAGGACTGGTTGTTGCTCAGTTTTTGGATCCACGATTCAAGTGTGTAAAGGAAATAGAGTTTGTAGAAATGAAGATAAAAAAGGGCAAAATTTAAAGGGTGTCCTTTTTTATTCAAATTGTCAAAAGGCTCCCTTTTTCATTTATCATCAAAATAGTGGATCATGCTGCCTCAACTCATTTTTGTTCTTGAAAATAGTTTTGTTCAGCGTTGTTGTAGTAGCTATTGCTTATAGTTGTCACAATATGGACACTTTAACTTTGGTCAATACTAGTAGCGTTATGTTGTAGCGGTTATAGTTTATAATTGCTGCAATATGGATACTTTATCTCTAGTCAATAATGATTAATATTATACTATAGTAAATATGAATCATTTTATGATAATAATATAGCATATGATAGAAGATTACTAGTGTTCTTGTTGGAAGTGAAATTGTGTAAAAATATGACTAGAGGGATGACTTATAGTTGTCACAATATGGACACTTTAACTTTGGTCAATACTAGTAGCATTATGTCGTAGCGGTTATAGTTTATAATTGCTGTAATACGGATACAATGAACTGAATTTATACCCCTGGCAGTGTATCCATCATTTCATTTTTTCCATCTGAAACTCCCTCTTCTTTCTCAATCTGAATTGCCTTGGCTAATCATGGCAAAATTGGATCAAGTCCTTCAAAGAATGTAATATGCTTTAAAGTTCAGGTCCAGCATCAATATCTAGTCTTGCACTGTCTAGGCTGGTGTATTGAAAGGATATGTTTTGCCTACAACGGGTAGTATGCATTGATTCTATACATGTGATATGTGAGTTATTTGTTTGAATAATGATTTAAGTAATACAAATTGAAATATAAAACCACGGTGAGTGCCGAGATAGAAGAATCGAACTATTGGCTTTTGCATAGAGAAGGGTTTAAGGGTAGAAGATTTCCAAGGATAGTCCCATTTATAATGTTCTAAAACCAATTTGTTGATATAATTTAGGTCTGCATCAAGTGATCTAAAATACTTGAGCTGAAGCCAAATGTTGGTAGACTCATCTAGGTTATATATATTTGCACATCTAGTATATGTGTTACACTGTCAGATTTCACTTTAGTGCAACAACTTCCCTCATATAACAACTAATGTTGTTATCAAGGTCAATATTCTACCTTATAGTCGATAATAGGATCTCCTATTTCAGGTGTAGAAGTTGAACCACATGGCGCAAGCAATGTCACTTTAATGACTAGGCTATACAATGCGCCCAGATGTTGTATTGCTTCGGACTCACCTATACAAAGATTCTGAGATACATAGTGCTAAAATGATCATTAAAGCCCCCGCGAGTGTGATGCAGGATGTAAGCACTCAAGAAGCAATAAGTGGATCAGAATTTGAATCCTAAATAGGACGAATATCTTAAAGATTGGCTTCTAAGTGTGTGCATAAACTGTCTCTAGATTCATTCGATAGATGAATCAAGGTTAAAATTTATCTATCTTCAGGGTTAATTGGGCAAAGCTCATACACTTGAAATATCAAAAAAAAAAAAAATCATGAATTTTTATATTCTAATTTGGCTGAACGTAACGATGAAGTAACATCCTGTGGATAGTATTTACCAAACCAAGGCTTAGATGCTGAGCTTTGTAGAGTCAATCCTCTTGTTTGATTTGTGCAGTATTTATCTTGTGCAATGATAAAAGTTAATGTAAAACATCTGTTGTGAATCTTCTGCCTTTATTAAACTCGTTGCTTTTTCTGTTGCAGATGATGATGACGACTAGTGCATCGATGCGTGTTCCTATGGGGCCTTCTTCCTCGAGTTTTTTTACTGCAACTGCAACTGTGTTTGCTCAAGGCAATGTTGTTTGTAATAAATTCAGTTTTAGCCTCAAAAAGATTCATTTTGCAGGCATTCTGAACGGGTTATGGTTAAACCTGGTAGTTCAATGTTCCCTATTTCAATAGTAGACGATTGCTGTTTTTTATTATTAATTATTATTATTACCAAATAGGCAAATACCGTAAAAATACCAACTAGAGTAAGATCATAGGAGCCCAGTGCTGTCGCCCTGAGGGCGACACGAGTGAGGTAGGCCGTTCGTCGGGAGCGGAGCTGCTCTTGGAGAACATCAAGCATGGAAGGACTCTCCAGCATAAATGCCGTCTTCGTCCATGGCACAGTTGGAGACTGCACCCATCTCACCATGTCCATCTTGTCGTGATTTTGTTCCATGCCGCTCTCCTTAGCATGGCCTAGGTGAGTTGCCTAACTTGCGGAGTAGACTCCCTGCTGTATGTTGTCAGCCAGATTCGGGATTTGGAGGTCGGACCTATTGCGAAGCTCCGGCGAAACCGGCCGGGTGAGCCAACCCCGGTTCTCCTGGGCGGAGGGACCAGATTCTGCATCTGAGTCAACCTTTTGAGTCAGCTCGGCAGTGAGCCACCATGGCGATGGCGGTGAGCTCCTGCAGCTCCTCCCCAAATGAGTCTGGTATTGGATCATACGACCCCAAGGCTGTCGCCGAGTCTGAATAGCTGGAGGCCTGAAGGCGACACTAGCGAGGTGGGGATTGAGGTGGTTGGAGGAGAGGTTGAGGGCTGTGAGTCCACTCGCCTGGGGAGCGCAAGCCGGCCACGGGCAGGGAGTAGTGGTGTAGAGGTTGAACGCTGCGACGGTTGAATTGGCGTCAATGGACAGTTGTCGGAGTTACCGGCGTAGCAGTCGTGGAGAACTCGCCATGTCTCCGGCGAGAACGAGTTCTTCACCTCTAATAAAGCTTCTTCCACTTCCACCGAGTCGAAGGATCGGGTGGCAACAACCAGAGGAGAAAGCAGAATTAAACAATCTTCCATTTCAACATCGGTTGGAAGGATGATTATTTTGATTTAATTGATTCGATTATAAAATGCAAAAATTGATTATATCAAATTATTAATAATCAATTAATTATAATGCAGATTAAAAACAAATAAAGTAAATTTAAAAATTGCTTAATCTAGAAAATAAAATTAATTTAAAAATTAATTGACAAGTTTAATTATAAATTTTGATCGATTACTTTGTTTATAAAAAAAATAATTTATTTAATTTTAATTAATTCAATTTTAATTGAATACTTAATTACCCTACTAAACTCACAATGGCACAATAAGTTATTTAAAAATTTTCTTTTTTTCAAAGAAAAAAAAGAACTAGTTGAGCATTATGCACATCCAACGAGCTAATTACAAAGTCAACTTGTTGAACCATTGTAAATTGTTTAAGATATTCAATAACGAAGGAGGCTTCTTAATGGACATTTCAAACGCAAATAAATTAATATATAATGATTCATCTCGTAATGATACACCAGTCGTTTTGAATGCAGGAATGAACAAGGTAAATATTAAAAACAAAGGGGGTGTGATCGAATAAAGTAAAAATTCAAAATTGTTTAGCTCCAACTCGTGGTATAACCATTCACGGTACACTGAAGAAACTGAAGAACAAATCAGCAAGAATCTTGAACTAAAATATGAAAAGGCCAAAAGTTTTTGAGGTAAATGGATTAAAATTCTAATCTAGTCACTGAATCAAAATTGAATAACCACCAAACAATGTCTTATATATCATGCCCGACAAACATTTACAAAGGACACTCAGAACATGTGCCCGAATAAAAAGAACATAAACATAAGCGAAACCTTACTCAATTTACATCGTGTTAGGATCCGGAGTTTACCGGTCATAATGAGCTCAGGTTTCAAGCTATAAGTTGACCTCCACTTATCCTTAGAATTTCAATCAGCATTTCAATACTGCCTCACTTCTGGCCTAGAAAAAATTGCCTTGGACGAATCAGCAACTGTAAGAGCATAGAATGGAGGTAACATGGCTGTTGCTTCTTACATTGCATCGCCTCCAGATAGAGGGCCAAAGGAGAATGAATATAAAAAAGAATGTGGGCGGCAACTTGGTTTATTTTCGATCCATTTGGGCACTTCCACACAATTTATGGAAGTGTAGCTGTAATTGTCAATGTAAAAGAATGACGGTTACTAGCGGCAGATGTACAAGTTACGGATCTCCATGTATATATAACTTCAAAATGATTGGAAAAAAAAAGTCACAGGTATGCTGTGTTGCCAATCACAGAAGCTTGCTGGTTCGACGCTTTGCTGTGCCTCCAGGGAAGAGTTTCATTATCCAACCCAACACCCTCTCCACCACCTAGAAGAGGGAAAGCAAAAAAACTGATGCAATAAATCAAGATTCTATATGATATCGATTATCAACCACCTGTGAGAACCGATTGAGATCAAAGTACTGGAGCAAGCAAAGTTTAGTGGGTACTAAAAGTGGATCTATAAATCTTCAAGTAAATGCTAGGACTACTACACTCCATAGCAAAATTGAACGACACTTATTGCTACAATCTGAATTTAAAGTTTCTTCCAATAATTAGTTGAAATTACTATCGCAAGGATTTGTCTAGGTCCAAAATGTGTACAGCAGTTCCAATTTTCAGCACGAGCCAGTGGACTTGGGGATCGATTGGAGAAAGCAAAGTTACTTTGCCTCCAAAGTTTATTGGGTGACACTAGTAGGATACAAATATCTTAAACCAACTGCTACACATTTAAACTACAATTAAAGCTCTTAAAGGTAAAATTATTTCCAATAATAGGAAAGACAACTATGAGGAGCTGTCTAGGTCCAAAGTGCATGCATGGATTTCCAATTTTGGGCTCAAGCCACTTGACTTGGACAGAAACTGGAAAATTAGGTGTAGTTCATTAATGAATAGCATAGTTTCAAGGAGCATTCGAGGTCCAATCTCCACAATCCACCAGCAAAAATTTGGTGTTTTATTACCTGAGTCCAGTCATACTGTTAAAAGAGTTCGACACAAACCTCCAATAGGTAATCATAATAAGTGGCTATAAGTATTCATAAAACATTTCAAGCAGAGATGATCTTGGTGACCATGAAATAACTAATGAAGAAATGCCAAGTACTTTAACAAGGCAAATGTGAAATAGAATGATTGCAAAATTATCAAGAAAATAAATATAAAAAAAGGGATTCCACCAATACGGGATTCCAAAGAAGAGTCTATTGGGCGTATTACTCTCCTTTATAAGAGACTATTTCGGAAACTCGAACATGATCTTCAGATCACATGGTAGCAACTTTACCGTTGTCCCAAGGCTCCCCTTCTATCAAGAAAATAAATGCAAAAAAATATCATCAGATAACGGCATACCTCATCCCCCTCATCAGCATATTCAGCCATATCATGTGTACCATGGTTATCCATTGGCTTTACCAAGTGACTCTCGTTGGCCATTCTTTGAGCAGTCAAGAGTTCTAACCTCTGGGTTTGAATCTCGAGTTTAAGGGACAATTCTTTGTTCAATTCCTTCAATGGTATGCAAACAAAATAAATAGAAAATCACATCAGTTGATGGTAATGAAGGTACTAGAACAACAGTTGCATACTAATAAACAAGGCTAATGTGTAAACTAAATTGGAGGTTGACAGATATCACAAAGCAAATGGTTTCAGAATGACCAATGAATAATTTCTCCAAGTGGAGCTTTGGTCACAAACAAATTTATTTTTGCCAACACCTAACAGCAGAAAAATAAAATCTAGTCACAAAGATAAAAGATGCTACAATCTCTAAATTGTGAAACTAAGACAAATCAGGCAGCTAAACTCTATTGCAAACATAATCACCTAGCAGAAAACAAGTGAGGGATAAACAGATTTTATCTGGTGAAGGTGCCTCACTTATAAACCATCAAAACTTCTATCCATAGAGGTTCATTACCTTCATCTTGGAACAGTTAGATGATTCAATTCTTAGAGCTTGTACCAGCTCTTCTTTCTCCACAGCTAACTGCAATTGTCCAATGTGTCTTAGTAATAAGAAACAAGAAGATTTTTAAAACTACACAAATAAGGGTCTTAACCATGTGCAGTTATTTCTATTAGCAAAAATGTAAACTTGAGCAATAAAAATGAAGTCCAACCTCAGATATTAAAGCCTTGATGTTCTCAATCATTAGAAGCTGATCTTGTGGAAGATCAGCAGATGCATCTGGAAGGTCAAGTGCTCTATTGTCACAAAGAGAAGATGATAAAGAAGTTTCACCAAATAGAGGTTCAGATGGTGTGACATCCTGAATCATATTTATGTCATTCCGCAGTGATGTTCCTTGGATACTAGTCTCAACATCTGGAAAACAAATAACATCTCAAAGAAATATTATCAAATAACTAGAAGCCACATGATTGGCCATCAAAGTTCCAAATAAAGTTAACATTGATTTTCAGGCTGCATAAGACCAAAGGGCAGTTTTCGGTGTTAATTTGTTCACTACGGAAAAATAATCAGCTTCTAGCATTTGCATATTCTAAGATGCACACTGGAAAACGATTTATTAACTCCTAACAAAAATAAAGTGTTAATTAAGAATATAGAGGGGAAAAAACAAGTTCACCTTGAGAAGATCGATCAACTTGCAAGGAGAAAGCTAGAATTTGCAATACACAAAACCTTCATATGTTAGTCAATTTTAGTTCTTCTCTGTGCTTACTACAGTGGAAGCACACTAACCAATCTCAACCGAGAATATTTGAGTGTTACTGCTCCAGCCTCTCCTTTTCTAAGTCCCACTGAATTCCCACTTTTAGACACACGATTAATGCTTGTTTTCCTTATTTAAACCAAGATGCCAGATGGAAAACCTTCATACCAATATCATTACCCATAAGGCTCATGTTGAAACAATAGCAGCATACCAGGTAGAACAAATCAGCACCATAAAAAAAAAGTGTTTATATGCCCTTGACCTGGCTGCTATGTATTTCTGGTCCTTGTGCTATTTGTTAAATACTTGTACCATTCTAAATGTAGGAATAACTCACTAATAAAGAATAATAGAAAAAGAAGCACAAATGTAGCATATATTTGAGCGCATTTTTAAACCAAAGAGTATTTATTTCCGTAACAAAACTAAGGTTGTAGAAACAACCTAAAAACTTATAAATTATGGTGGTATAGAAAAGCAGTGTTATACCTAGATCCTCTGTGGAGGTAGCTGCATCTTGTCTAGAAGCGGAACTTTCTACTAAATCTCTGGTTTTTCCATCATCAGATGCTTTTCTCAGCTTCAATTGTAACACTTTCTTCTCTGTTCACTCACATGTACAAATGGAATCACATTACTTTAGTAACATAGGGATGAGCTTGTGAAAAAATTGTCATGGCAACATGCAATGCAGACAGAATTTCCGAGACATAACTATTAGAGTGATAACTAGAAATGAAAAGAGAATAAAACATATAAACAAGATAATATCTGCAGGTAGTAATATAGTCAAACATTCTATCAACTTTCAACTCAAAGCCCAAGGTTTTTTAGCTTCAAAAATCTTGAACACAAGGCTCATGCTTTCATATAATGTATAGGCCATTAAGATTTGTAACTTTGAAGAAGAATGAAAAAAAACCTTCAATACGATCAAGTTCAATTAGAGGAGTCAACTGGGTTGTGTTACCCATCATAATTTGGATTTAAATTGATCCTGTCTTGCCTGGCCCAAGCCATAAATGGGCTAGTGCTGGGAGTTGCGATACCAAGGATGAGAGGAATAGATTTATGAAGCATAGGCCTTGTCCAAAGTTGGGGCAAAGGTAAAGGTGGACTAAAAATTCCACAATTAGTAAAAAACCGGAGATGTACATTTTTAACAAATTTGGTACAACTTAATTGTTGACCATCAAATTGAGTGCTAAGAAGAGGAGCATTGGTGGTTTTGATAAGAGAAGAAGGGAGAAAAGAAAGGAGCAAAGCTTCGTCAATGGTGGAGGTTGTGGCTCCACTATCTAAGAAAGCATGCAACGTGAGTTCATGTCCTTGAATATTTAAAGTACATTGAACCCGAATATCAAGGGTAAGTTCGGTATTACAAATACTAGGAGTTTGGATTAAAATAAATTCAGGATTAGGAAGGGAGTCCTCAAGGAGGGGACTCTTCCCTTTATCTAAGTAAGGGTCCTGAATATAGGATGAAGGACTTGGTTCCTCAGGTGGACAAGTGCCTTCCTTGAGAAGGGCAAATTCTGTTTCTATCGTAGAAACACTTTATTAGAATCTCGAGTTTCTATTTTAGAAACCCGCCTTAATCTATTAGAAACAG
>JBBMJZ010000019.1:19083120-19096630 GCA_037833815.1 Zingiber zerumbet
AATCTATGATACTCATGTAGATGAGAGAGATGAGAGACTCGAGAAGCACACATAATAAAGCACATGGAGATAATTCCCAAAATGAACCAAGAAGTCCACAAAATGATGCATGCAGAGAGGAGAGAATAAGTCCATCCTGAAATGACCATGGAATGATGCATGCAAAGAGAAGAGATTTGTCTTAAAATGTTCGTTGAATGACACACATGAAGGTAGGAGACATGAGATTCATGGAATGACGCATATAAATGATGCACAAAGTGATCTCACAGAGTTCAATTGGAGACTATGTACAAAATGGCCTGGAGGTTCAATCGAAGACGATTATCCGTGAAATGATCTTGTGTTAAGACTTAACCAACGACGACGATGCTCGAAATAACACAAGTGTAGGGGCTTGTAACTATCTTTTCTAAAAATAAATAGTATGATTAATAAAATTTTTATAATTGAAGAATTATATTAGTGATCATCTTTAAGTCCTCTTTTCATATTAGTATTGAATGAACTAACCATGACATATATCAGCATGTGATGTTGTGCTGATTATGAGTGACAGAATAATTTGGAAATTAAAGTATGGAAACAAATTTTAGAAACTAAAGGCTTTAAGCTAACATGAATTAAAACTACATATATGAAATACAACTTTAGAAACGACAAAAGAAAATGCAAAAAAAAAAAAAAAACTAAGAATAATGGACAGTCAAAACTTCTTTTTTATTTGGATAGAGATTCTTTATATAAATAAAAGTTTCAAATATCAGGAATCAATTATTCCATAACAAGAAAAGTTCATGAACACATTATTCATAGGACAAATGCTGGATCACATTTGGAGGGGGCTCTCAATTATTGTGCAATTGTCTTGTTCCCTTTAGGCTAAAAAAGAAATATGATCCAACCATCAATGTTAAATCTAAGTATTAGACAGTAAAGGAAAACACAAAATAATTTAGAAAAGATGAATTTTAAAATGGATACTAGGAGTAAGCAAATATTTTTAAAACTAGGAGATATGTGTGCCTTCTCTAAATGGAAAAATGGGAGACAATAATGATATTCCAGTTGAATCAATTGAAGATCGTGAGAGTAAAGGGAGAATTAAACTTTTCTTGAGAACATTTAAAGGATCAAAATTACCCAGTTATTATTAATGATGTGATAATACATGAGCTCAATCACAAGGTAAGGCAGTCAATCCCAAAAAACTGAGAGACGAGTTATAAAGTTGTTGTGAATTCAGTACACAAACACATCTTCAGATTTTACCATTTCAATTTATTATTTAGCTGAATTTTGGAAAATGTAACCAGATAGACTATAGAAGCCCATTAAATTGTTAAAAGTACTAAACTGATATTGGAGAAAATTGGTGATCATAAAAACTAGTTTTTAGACTCATAATTATGTGTAACTTTCCATATCTTTGTGCCTTCATCTCTTCTTCCTCCTATTAAATACTAATCCATTAAGGCAATACCTAAGGTGACACTGTCCCTACAGGAAAACTAGAGAGACTTGGCTCTAGGAGACCTAGCGATGAGTTTAGTCAATACCTAGAGGATTTGGATTTCACCCTTGAACCTGACACTTACTATCAGGATTGTTTTAAACCCTCTTATCTAAATACCTTACTTAATAAGGAAGACACTTTAGATGTTGTTATTTCCCGACTAGAAAAAATAGAAATTCTCGGAGAAAATCCCACTAAATATTGGGAAAAGGATAAAATTTATTATAAACTAAATATTATTAATCCAGACTTAACCATCAAATTGCAAGACTTAAAATACTCAAATTGGAAAATAGAGGAATGCAAAATGCATATTACTCAACTCCTGGCATTAAAAGCGATCTGATTCTAGACATAGAAGTCCTGCTTTTATCGTCAATAAAGGAGCTGAGCAGAAAAGAGGACAGTCTAGAATGGTATTTAACTATAAAAGACTAAATGATAATTGCCATGAAGATGGATATAAAAAACCCGATAAAGAACAATTAATCAACAAAATCCAAAAATTAAAAAGGCAATTTTTCAAACTCAATTACTGTAAATATTTTCCCCATACAAGAAAGTACAGTGAACTAATAAAATTGCATTGAGCAATTGAGAAACAAACGTAAGTAGATAAGCAGCAAACCTTCTTGTAAGGCATCAACAGTAGACTGAAAATCTTGACACTCTTTCTCAAGAATGGAAACTTTACGCCTGAATAATGAAAAATGAAGTGATCACGCACTTCATCGATGAATGTTTGAAGGCTATATTTATATATTCAAATACATCCACTATAAAAGGAAACACATTCTTGAATCTGCATTCATGAGAAATCCACAGATTAATAAGGAATGTTCAGGAATCTGTAGTCTCATATTTGTTGCCAAAAGCAGCCTATTAGTCTCTACAACAACAAGAGGAGAATCCTAACTATTTGGAATTGGCTATATGGATTTTAACTTGAAATGAAACTGTAAGATTATCAGTGAGTAATGCCGTATCAAAACAGAAAAGGCAAAATATGATTGGAGCAATCAAATCTCAGCCAAAACAAGTATGCCAACATGACAGTTCATTTTCATAAAAGCATACCTTGTCAATTTTCTTATATCATATATGAAAAGCATCATGAAAAGGCATTAATGCCACAAAGCCATTGTGATGATAAAAGAGATGCTACACGCACTCTACAGAAAGGAAAAATAAGAGAACACCAAGAAGAATGTTGAGGAAAGAAAATTGAGCTTTTAGAACATCACATATTCCAACTTCAAGGCAAAGAATATACATGAAATGCCCCATAAGAAATAAAAAAATAACTTGAACTTCTAACTGAAATTTGTCAGAAATGAGAAAACTTATAACAACTTAATTGAATATATAATTATTTGATAGAATAGAAAAGTCACTCAATCAGACATGATATAATTGGTGCTATTGAACTCTTATTTTTGAGATGTTCCGACACAAATCTCCACAAAATAATGAGTGCAATATCCATCTCGTTCCTTTGAATAAATATGAAGAGAATTAAAAATAAATCAGAGACCAGTAATCAGAAAAAGTGAAACAAATGTCAATCTTACTGATATGCTGCTAAATCAGATTTCAAGTTCTCCAATTCCTTTTCCAGCTTTAGCTCATTTGACCTCAACCTTAGTGCCTGTTTGAAGTTTAAAGAAAACTTACAGGAATGAGTAACAATAATACTGGCGACTAATACTTCCTTAGTGAAGGATCAGCACTAACATCGCAGAAGAACAAAAAAAAGAATTATTTTTCAAGTGTTTTTCCAGTTGATGACAATCGCTTGGTACGCAATAGATTTGAAACCCTCAGTCAGCTATCTAATGGAGGATTCCAGGTTTCAGTTAGTGATCTCATGCACAAGAAGAGAGAATAAAACAATAGAAAACATTATTATAGAGAATCCCTTCTACAAGCTTTTACAACATGGTCTTAGGAAAAAAAACATTAACGCGGATCCCAAGCCTGGATGAAAAAGGTTGAAGGTTGTGTTAGGTTGCTAGCCAACATCAAACACAAATGAATGTTCTATGAATGGACTCATCAAATTATTGTGCTAACTAGGTTGTTCCCGGCCGACCCTACCTATTGGGAAAAATCTTGTTTGTCATTGTTGTTATTGCATGTTCTTAGTAGAAAGAATAGATCTAGTATACAATAGTAAAAATAGAAATAAAATAAAATTACGTTTTAGACCCTAAATCGATTTATTTTAGAATGTTGATGTTATTCGCATTACGTTGGATCCATCTGATTGGAATTACCCATAGACAGTTTGTCAGATGTCCTTGCAAAACCTCTCAACATAAGCAGTCAAGCAGATATGCGACAAGATGTATGCTTAAGTAGGAAAAGGTTAGAATGTACATCAACTATAAAGTACACAGAGAAATTATGCATGAAGAAGAGTAGTGAAAGGAATAATTTCTAGGCTTAGACTTGTAAAGACAAATGAGAGTTGTAAAACTACGGAATTATTAAGAATCATGGGCAAACATAGCATGGTTTTGTTAACATAAAAAGAGAGACCCTTAACCAGTCTTTCCAATATTTTTATCTAGATCAATATTGGCAGATGTGAAAAAGTCAGCAAGATGATGTCAAAATGCCTATTAACGTTGGTGACAGTTGTGCAATGAGGGAGAGCATGGAGGAACTTCTAACCAGTGTTTTTGTAACCAGACAAGATAGCGAACCAGAGGTTCTGCGTTCCTTAGTGTTTCAGGTTGAAACAGTTAAAAAATAAAACCAACTGATCTGTCTGGATTTTAACATTGCTTCTAACTTGTGAACTCTATGAACTGAAATGATCAACAAGTTATCTTCTCTGAGAAATCATGAACCACAGTGGTAGATGGGTGAGCAGTGCAATTAAATCTTCTTCCTCTTCATCCTTCTCCCTTCACTCGTTCTTCCTCTTCCTCTTTCTCCCCTATCACAATACCTTATCAGCACAATTGATCGGTGTAATCCTGTACCATGTGTCAGCACAAGTCAGGATACCAGTATGGAACGATTCTGGTGATGACCTTCAACCAAAACCAGTTCCAATGCTGGTTCTTTAAACTACGCCATAAACAATATTCTGTTTCAAGATCACCCTTAGCTAAACATCATATGATCATGTGGTTTTAAGATTTATCAATTCAGACTACAAGAATATGAGATCATAAAGAAGTTTTAATCTATTTATTGTTCCAACTTTTTAAAAGATGTATTTGGATAAATTCTTTGATAACCTTGTATTATCTATTAGATAAGTTCCTTAACATAGTAAATGCTCAAATATATTTGTCATGACAGCACATGTACATCGGAATATACAATCAGAAACAAATTAACTCATTAAAAAGAACTGCATAAAGCTCTTGGGCCACCCTTCAGAACTGCTACATTCAATATAAAAAGTTCTACAAATGTAAAAAAGAAAATGGTGCGATGGTTTTATCCAGCACCATAGTTTATACATTTTGAAAGACAATGAAAAAAGATTTATTTTAATGTTCACCTAACAACTAGGTCAACCTTGATCAAGAAGAACCATAACTAATCATATAATCAGAATACCATAATCAACTTGGTAAGAGAAAAGCTAAAACAAGTAAAACAGTGTAAGTATTATATAAACTTATAAACTGTCAAATACTTTCTTTAGTTTATTCTGGAAGTGTAAATGATGTTCACTGTACATTACATTTTTTGTGTCATGTATAAGAAATCCTTTTTGATGATAACTAATAAACGTAAAATAAATTACCTTCTCTTCTATGTTTATTACTTCAGATGCAAGTAATTTGGCTCGCTCATCAGCAGCATTGCATTCTAGCTGAGCATTAGTGCGCTCTGACTTAACAACCTCCAGTGCAAGCTACAGGTAGTGATACAGACGAAAACCAATCAGAGGTTGGCAATTCCACCTTAGTTTTATTATGAAATCATCACACAATATAAAAACCACACCAAAAATAAGCAGCAGCAATATGAGAAATTGTTCTGAACTTAATAGTAGTCTCTGGAAAATAATAACGAAACATATTACCCAACAATGCGGGTTTACATGACTGAAAACGTCTGCCATGAATAAGTGAATGAAAATTTAGTCTTTTATGTACCTCTACTACTTCTCTTAATAGAAGGGGAGCCTTGGCGCAATGGTAAAGTTGTTGCTTTGTGACTAAAAGGTCACGGGTTCGAATCCTAAAAACAGCCTCTTGTAAAAAGCAGGGTAAGGTTGCGTACATTGGATCCTTCCCCGGAACCCCGCATAGCGGGAGCTTCGTGCATCGGGCTGCCTTTTTTTTTTAATTACTTCCCTTAATAGTACCTGTTGAAACTCTAGTCTCATTGTCTCCAATGTTTTTATCAATTTCTATGTGGGTTACAGTATAAAAGATAAGCTAATATCTCTCTACCCAGTATAATCCTATGCTCTTGTCATTTTATCCTTAACTACAGAGTAATATAGGACTTAATCTCTCTCCTGATATTTTCTTGCTTATGTCACAAAAAAAGATAATGTACCTCAAATTTTTTTCTCTTTGCATGCTTTCATAATTTGCCTTTTTATTTTCGCAAACTTCAATATCAGTGGTACCTTCAATTTAAGGGAAATGGAGAAGATAAAATCTAAGAAAAGTTACCCTTTTTCAAGCACAGAATGAGGTCATAACTTCAGCATCACACCACTAGTGTTTGAGGAACAACCATCAACTTTTACACTTATCTTCATTGTCATTGTCAAGCAACTTGGTCAAATAAAATATTTGTGTGTTTCAATTTTATGAACCAAGTTAGACATTGATCAACAAGTATTCTACAGTTTGGAGTAGATATATACCTTTGCTAGGATATATAAACTTAGTCTCACATGTGATACTATTATTATAGTTATTGTGTATCATGACCATGTCTATGATATTCCCTTTTCCAATTAATAATACATCTTTAAGTCTTAACTTATTTGTTCGAGCTAAAATTCTCCTGCTAAAAATAGTGTATATATATCAGAATATCCATCCACAAGTTCTAACCATCTGAATCAGCTGCTCAAACAATGTTGAAAGGGGAAAATAGCAGACACTTAGACCTCCAGAAGAAATACTAACCGTTTGTGCCTTTATTTCCTCCTGCAATCTTTCAATGTCAGATTTTAACTGAATGATTACTTTGCCCTGCAAAAATATAGATCAAAATTGGAGAAACAATGGTGTATTGGAAACAAGTTAGAAGATTCGCTTTGACATAGAATAGATACACTCAACCAGTCACAAAAAAAACACCTGTTGGTTAAAGCTATCAGTTAATGATGTATTCTCAGCAGCCAAGGAGTCTGATAGAGCTTGAGATGTCTCTAGTACTCGTTGTAATGAAAACTTCTCTTGGGTTAAATCATCAATATGCTGTAGGATAAGGAAAATAATATGGCTGAGAAAAACCACAAACTCATTGCAGCATAGTAATAAGAAGGAAAAAAAGATTCATGTCATTTATATTCACTAATAAGACATTTATATTCAAGTAACATAGGGCACAAATTGACAAATCACAAGGAACTCAAGCAAGCTAATTGTGAACATCATATTGCGACAAATAAGGAAGTGAATCAGAAATTGTTGTTTACTATTAGCCCTTGAGGTACTATAGTTTGCTATGCAAGAAACCTTTGATTATACCAAAACAAAAAATAATAGTCCATACTAATTCAGGAAACCATGTTCTAGCTTCTAGATATATAGCCAACTCATAGTCATGCATCTGAGCTTACTTGCAAAGGAATAAATGAACTTTCAATTGACTGAGTACAGGCCTACATTTTCTTTCAGAAGAAAGGAGAAACACTGTTTCTAACAGAGCTTAGCTAAGACCAACAAAAAAAAAACATTTGCCAAGGCATATCTAGCTAAACTTCTGTATACAACGTAAAAATATATATAACCTGCTCCAAAGCAGCAAAATCTTCATCTTTCTTTAAAGATGTGAACTCAATGTCCTGCAAATCTTGATCGTTTGCTTTGTAGTTAAGCTGTTGTTCATTATTCAAAGAAGTCGAACTATTAAAAGTTGATAGCTTCTCCCTTGTAGAATCTAAAGTTGTAGAGTTCATGGATTTTTCCAGAAAAAACTCTCTAGATGGATGCACTGGAATTGAAGATGAGCGAGTCTCGGTGTTCTTGAACTCATCAAAAAATCCATGTGTAGCATCTCTAACATGCTTGCCATTTAGCGAATTGGATATGGGAGGCACAGTGGGCGCACTAAGTGAATCAAGAAATGGAGGATGGTATCGACCAAGATTGGTTCCATAAGTAGTCAAAGGAAATTGTTCGCTAGAAAAACCAGGACTAAAGCTAGTTGATGAAGACTCTGGAGCCTGCAAAGTTGTCACAGCATCAAGATGACGACTAATGGCATCAGCGATTCTTCCTCCGCCCATGCTAAGAGCACCAAGTTTATTATTCAGGCTGCTAGTTTCAAATTGTTTTTGGACTGCATGAAAAACTACTTTGTGAGAAAAGAAGTCCTGTATTGAAGTATTTGACAAAGTAAAAGGATCAAGATAATAGAATGGCGTTTATAACTACCATGATCAAAATCTGAGACTCGATTACCATCATACACCCCAGAAACACTAGTTGATGTGCTCAGAAGACCATAGGCATTCCTTGCAGAAACAGTTTCCATTTTCTTAGGAAGATTGCTCCTATCATAAGCAACTGATACATCCATATCATGGTTGTATGCTGTGGAAGAACTTCTGCACTCTATATCACTTAGCTGAACATTGTCCAAATGAGAACCTGAATTGTAAATGTATGCATCAACATATGGCTCTTTAATAGCTGGATTAAAGGCAATAATTTGATCTCTTCTGAAGCCATCAATGAATCTAGTCTCTGATTCCTTGCTACTGCTAAGCACATTTCTCTCTCCCCAATGGTCATAAGATCCGTTAGATAATTCAGAAAAGGTTGAGTTCTCCTGTGATTTGGATGCTGTATCATTAATCTCTTGCACAGAGTTATTCTGTAATCCATGATTGCTGAAGTTCAAAGAAGATGAAGAAACAAACTTTTCTTTTGAAGAATCAACATCACTGCTTAAGGAAGAAATAACTATTTTATCTTCACTAGGCATTGTAGTGCCTGAAGTTTCAGCGACATTTTTACCATTTCTATCCATGACAGATTTTTCTCCATTATGCTGATTGCTTTTAGAAGTATCAAGGTATTGGTCTGACTCAACTGACAGCAGTTGACCAGCAGATGCAACCTGTTTAGCAGTTTTTTTCTTCCGGAACTCCTCCAACTGATAAATCAATAAACCAGTACAAACAGTTAATCCTGCAAAATACTCTCTACCACTAAAATTATAAAGCAAAAGAAATTGGTAAATTTGGGGCATTATACAACACAAAGATACTAATGCTTGCTGTGACACATAGGATGGATATATATATAACGATTTTGATGCAGTATGTCAGCTAAATTAAGATGCTAGAAAGATGTATCTACAGATGTCTTTACACTTTGATATAGAAGATTAACCAATAACAAGACGTTGATCCTGGAGGAAAACCCAATTAGTTTTGGGCCTAGACAGGTGATATTAGGAAGGCCTTAACCCCAAAAAATGTTTCAACAGGAAGTGCTGGAGAGAGACAGGGGCCAGTAGTTGAGTTACAGAGCAGGAGGTTGGATATGACCATCATCTGGAATCAATAGGCTAGGCAAAAGAAGAAAAAGGTAGATGAAAAGTAGCATAGTCAAAATTTTAGTTATTACAGTCCATCAATCTAAATTCTTTTTCTTTGATAATCAGTGAAAATGAAGTGTCCTCTTTCTATTAAAATGCATACTATCTGGCTACTTTGGTAGATCAATGTTTTATGAAACTAGACAGAATTAGCTGATTGAACCACTTAAATTGAAAGCTAGTCCAACCCAAGATCCAAATACATTTCAGAATAGTTGAATGATCAACCAGTCAAAAAAACTGAAAAACCTGTCAAAAAAAACAAATTAAAAAATTGTTGTTTGCACAAGGAAAAAAAAACAAAGAAAAAAAGAAGAAGAAGAAGAAGCGCACACACTATACAAAATGTTTTCAAAAAGGAAAAAGCTTGAGACCACACATCCATATTAGCATCACATCATTGTTATATCATGTTTTATGTGTTGTTTGCTAATTGTCTAAGACTCTAATCCACAAACTATGGCAGGTTGTATCACACAATGCTTTAGAAGCTCCTTTGCATTGCAACCACCGACTAGTTATCCTATTAAATATTAACAGTGTATTCATCAAAAGCTAGCTAAGCTCAAAATCCAAAACCATTTAGTTGAAGTGATCAACAAGTAAAAAAAATCTAAGAAACCAATCAAAAAATGGAAATAAAAAATTTGTCTTTGCACAAAATAAAGAATTAAAAAAAAAAAAAACAGAAGAACACACACTTAACAATTTTTTTCAAAGAAAAAAAACTCAAGACCACACATCCATATTAGCATCACATCTTTGTTATAACATGTTTTATATGTTGTTTACTAATTGCCTAAGATTCTAATTCATAACTATTGTGGGCTGTATCACACAAGCTCCTCCAAATTGCAGTTGATGTTCATACATCTTAACTATTCTGTTGATTCTTCATCTTTAAATCCACTTAATACATTTAATTCCAAATAATTTTTCCTTGCTATTCTATTTCAAGTTGAATATATTTATATCAATTAGGAAAATATCATATGGCATATACAAATAACATACACCAAGGGATGCTTTTGTTAGGTTGATGAATTTATCTAATATTTACCTGAAAAGGCATGACTTGATGTCAAGTTACTATATGAGAAAATGCTTTCAACAATGCTTTGCACTACTGAATACATTATCATATATGACTTTTATCACATCCATATATACTATTTTGTTATCTAAATTCCACCACAGTAATTGTCTAGGAAGTTTGTTATTTTTCTAAGTCAATAAAAGCCTAACCAAATTTTTATTTTCTATATTTTTCCTTTAGTTGGTTGATTACATGAATAGCATATGGTTAACCTTCCCAACATAAATCAAATTGATAGCAATTATTTCTTTTTTCTCTTATTCTCCTTTCAATTGCCCTTCTACAAAGTTCCAATGTACGTCTCATGAACTTTATACATTTGTAGCTGGCATAGCCTATTAAATCACCTTTACTCTTGAGAGTTGGTGTTAAAATATTTTTCCTCCATTCATTAAGCTGTAATCATCTTCTTAATTCTCATAATTTTGGTACATAGTTCATTTTATATCTTCATCTTCTAAGCTTTTTCACACTTGACACTTCCATACCGCATAATCCATAAAGACTAACACTGTCTATCAAGAAATATGGCATTCAGTCCTCCAAAATAAATAAAAATCCATAGAACAATAAAAGAAACACAGTAAACAGGTTACGACTATATTCCCCTTACACATGGCCCATTTCATAATCAAGAAAAAAATGTAACCAATGACTCAATTATGTGCATGCAAGCTGATTTATTACTCAAAGATTCTGGCAAATGTTTGTGTCTCCATATGCCCTTTGGAAGCAAAATGTTGATGAATGCTTCAAATACAATCTAATGTGGTAATGACTACGAAGGGATGCATGATATGTCACATATTCAGTCTTCCTGACACTACAATTATGATATTCACAAACCTTAGCCAATGCTGAATTCATTGTATCATCTCCATTTCTACATTGTAAGAAACAATAGGTAGTTCGAGAATCGTGAGTCGCATATGAAGTCAGGATTATCCAAAAAGAAACAATAAGTCAGCTGAAGACGTAGTTGCACGCCGACTAACTCTCGAGATCAAAATTTGCTCCAAATAAATCATTTTAGAGGTTCTCAGACGTTGTTCTTGCGAAATCCAGAGGGCAGAAAACAGTAAACAAGAAAAATCCAGAAACCAGGCCGAGATCGAACCTTCTTCTTGCCCAATTCGAGATGCCCTTGCTTGCGCGACGACGCGACCGAACTCGAAATGACCTTCGCCGACGCCATCCCGGAGGAAGGAAAAGAAAAAACAACTCCCCTTCAGAAATCCTACCCGGACGTTTCACGCCGCGAGCACAACCTCGGGTAGAACAACAGCGGAGGTAGAGATTACTTCTTCAAAGTCAATCGAATGGATCGCAGCGGAAGCGAACCCTTCGGGTTTCCGAGATCGGAAGGAAGCAGAGAGATCCAAAGGAAGAGCCCGGCGAGGAGTTTGTTAGGGATCAAACTGTGCGTTCGCCGATCCCTCCTTGTCCCTCTCATTTTGTTCAATTTTTTATCCTGTTTTTTACCTCTTTTTCTTACTGTTTTATAAGCGGATCGGTTAATTGAATTAAGGCTACAGAATTGAACCAAACCGAATTGAAACGTAACCCGCAAAAATCAAAGGGCCCTGTTTTTTTTTCAGGACTTCAATTTAAAAAGTAAATATTAATTATTAAAGTAATCTCCGCTGCCCGATCTCCGTGTCCGACTCCCGTGTCTCGTCTGTGTGTTACTCGCGTAGAAATATTGTAAGTACCTCAGATTAGTTTTAATATTAATCAATTGAGTTAAATTAGGGCATGTATGTTTTGATGCATTGTGTCTAAGTATGCAGAAACTTAGGAACACAAGAAGGTGAACGAAAGATGCAGCGAGTAAGAAAGATGATACGGAAAGGAAGCCGACGAGCTCTGTGAATTCGAGGGACGAAAAGCTATGGAAGAGTACACTAGGGAGCGAAAGGGCGTGCATGTTGCATCCGAGGGGGACGAGAAGCGGGTAGAAGTCTGTTCAAAGAGAAGATCGGAGTTGAGTTTCGATGAACTCAATTTCGGACGCCCAAAGTATCACCCAAGCGTCCAAAGAGTGATGGTCAACTCAAAAGTTGACCATCCAAAGCGCTTCCAATTGACTGGAGGCACCCTGATGAAGTGAAGACTCGAGGCACCTCAAATGGGTTTGAGTCCCCTTGCATGCAACGAACTTGAGGCGCCTCTCTAAGGAGCTAGAGACGTTGGGGAAGCGATAAGCCATGGAATCCAACTCAACTGAACCGAGACGCCTCTGATGAACCGATGTTTCTCTAGCTGCCAGAACAGTTAAACGTTGGAAGCGATAAGGATAAAATTTATCCGGTTAGAGGTGCCTCCAAGCATTCTAGATGCATTTGAAGTGTCACATCAGCAATGATCACTTTTAACTAACAGACTATAAATGACACTCTAGAGCTAGTTATAATGAACACACTTGTAATTAATTTTGTATTTTCTTTCTGAGCTTTTAACTGTGTAAGAGACTTCTTTGCCTTCAACTTATGTCGAAGAAGAAGTTTTCTTAGTGCACTTTCCACTACCTTGAATTAACAACCATCTAAGTTGTAACCAAATAAATTATGTCTCCTTACTTTATTTTTTTGTTATTTGTTTTTAAATAATTGTGAGAATTTGTTAACTTTAATTTGTATGGCTATTCAACCCCCCCCCCACCCAAAAAAAATAGCTGGACCACATGATCCAACATCGCGCATATATATAGTTTTGATATGTTGCACACCTCGCTTCCACGCTTGTGTTGTGCGACTGAGTGAGTCAGGGTGCTTGGAAGTGATCCGGGTGCCCTGATTCTCAGTCGAGCGCGGAGATGCGTACGAGGCGGTGCATAATATATCAAAACTATATATATATATACACACACACGTATTTGTTTATGATCATGGGTTAAATAGTTAAAGTTTTTATGAATCTAAAACTCCTTGGGTTATTACAATAAATTCAATTTAGTACTTGTAAAAGTTTTAATATTCGAATGTGTAAAAAAAAATTATTTGATTTATGTGATTAATGATATTTACCAAAATATATTTGTTGAGCATAATAATTATTTTAAATTTTATTTTTTTTCTCATATTCTATCTATAAGAACAAATATGATAGGAAAACTAATAATCTAAGATTTGGAA
>JBBMJZ010000019.1:19099143-19120500 GCA_037833815.1 Zingiber zerumbet
TTTTCAAGAAAATGAGAGAGCGTTTTCTAAGAAAACGAAAAACGCGGAAAAGTCGTTTTCTGAAAAATGAAAAACGCGTGTTTTTCAGAAAATTAAAATGACGTAAACCAAACACCCCCTTAATTTTCTGATTTCTAGGTACATGCCCTTTTTACTTGCTCATGGAAGCTTATATTTATACAGATCTAGAATTTTAGATTTAGTGGAGGTATATTAAATGATAAAAATAATTATTAAATACAATTTGAACGTGAAAACTAAAGGAGATTTTTTTTAAATTTTAATCCTCCAAGGTTCGAACTTGAGAAATGTGTTTAAAGGAAAAACAAATTTATCAATAGAACAACCATACATATCTATTTTTAAATGGACCAAATTATATATATATTTTATTTTTTATTTGGAGGTGGCCATCTCGGGTCTTAATTTAAATCTGCCCTTGCTTGCATGCTCTCGTGTCAGGGTACATTGAACTTGATCTTCAACCCCTATTTTGATA
The DNA here is from genome assembly GCA_037833815.1 of Zingiber zerumbet. Taxonomy (NCBI): domain Eukaryota; kingdom Viridiplantae; phylum Streptophyta; class Magnoliopsida; order Zingiberales; family Zingiberaceae; genus Zingiber; species Zingiber zerumbet. The sequence continues at coordinate 19,099,643 of JBBMJZ010000019.1, forward strand.
TCTTAGGAGCTTCGACTCGAGAGCTTGACTTTAAGCCGGCTATCTCACCCAAATAACTTGAGCGTCCAATCGGCCCACTTAGTCCCCTAGACCAATTAGGGTCTAGTTGTCCTTCAAATATCTCTGTAGGAATATTGATTAAATTGAAATAGTTTAATTAGTATTTGAATATATTTTTTTACCAATGTAAAACTATAATTGATAATTTTGAATATGTTGGAACAATTTTAACTATAACGGCTTGGAGTATTTTTCACCAATGTTGGAATATCTATATTTTTAAAATATAAGGGGCCTTTTTAATATATTGTTAAAATGAATATCCTTTTTTAAGATAAAGAAAACGAAGAGTCTCATTTTATTATTTTTTTTTTGCAAAAAATAGACATAAAAACATATAACAATTTTTCATAAATATATTTTATGTTAAAATGATTATATAAAACTTTAATTTAAATGTTCGATAAATCATTAATAATTGTTCATGCCTCCTGTAAAATTGTAAAATGTTTCCTAATGCGTTTATCTTCCATAATTTATTATCAGATTTGTATTATTATATTGTGTTTTAATTTTGGTTAAAATTAATATATCATTATATTATAGCATGTATTATTAATTTTGATCCGTTCAGGGTTGTGCGGTGATTAAGATATGAGTTATTATATGAGATCGTGAGGTCAAAATTTGGTGTGTCTGAACATGCTTCTCATGTCTTATTTCTTGTACTAATTGGTTAGTAGTCACCCGTAATTTACTTTTTTCATATTGGACGAGTGAATCACTTTTTTTATCACATGTATCATTAATTTAGGGTAAAGTATTTTTGATATTTTTTATAATAATCATATGAGTATACTTTTGATTTTCCAATAAAAATTATATTATTTTAAAAAGTATATATTACTATCTATGTTAAATATGTTTAAATAAAAACACTACTCCTAATAGGAGTAGTAGTCTGTAGTTCCCATGATTTACTTATTTTTTATGTTTCAAGATAATAGTATAATGGTTATATCCTCTCATAAATAATTAAGAGTTCTTCAATTTGAGTAAATGAAAATAATATTTAGAATCTTAACTCTCGAGTAAAAATAGTGAGACATTTCATGAGGTGTGCACCGTAAAATGTGTGACATAACAAAATATGAGAGAGGGATGTTATGTCACACACCTTATGCTGCACCTTCGTGAGCACTTAATAATTTTTTTTTAATTTCTATAGTTTAAATCATATATCGTACACTTTAAACTCTAACCCTTAAGTTCTATTTTTTTATAAAAAAAATACACTAGGTGCTTACGGGGTGTACACCATAAGCTGTGCATCATAAAGTATACAACACAACAAAATTTGAGAGAGGGACTTTGTGCTGCACATCCCATGAGTACCTAATATATTTTTTTTAAAAAAAAATCTTTAATTTAACTGTTATACTTTAAACCCTAAAATAAAATTTTAAAAAACTACATTGATGCTCACGAGGGTGTTCACTATAAAGTGCTTAATAAAATCCTATATGATAAGATGTTGAATATGTTGCTTTATTGATATAAACAATGATATTTCCATGGTAAAATAATTTTTATAATATATTTTAATATTAATCAAAAGGAGTGTCGTGGTGCAATAATAAAATTACTATAATGTGACTTAAGTTATAGATTCGAATTGTAAAAATAATCTTTTACAAAATATAAGATAATATTTTATATATAATAGATCCAAGGTAATCAATCCTTCTCCAAAACTTTACCCGATCGGATGCTTTGTGAAGCGAGTTGTTGCCCTGGGGGCATATGGTTCAATGATAAATACTTGAGATAAGATTGTAGTAGTCAAGGGAGTTAAAATTTAACAGAAAATTTCACTTTCTTTGAAGACCCTCGTTCAAACATTTGTTACTTGGGCTTCTCTATTTTACCTCCCTTTTAATAGCAATGAGCGGCCAGCTAATGAGATGGTTCCACATTTAACTGTCTGTTTTATATTTTAAGATTAATCTGTTTTATATTTTAACATTAATCAAGGTTTAGAGAGCATTGTTGGAAAACTTATCAACTTTAGGAGTATTTTTGGTAGTTTGATCTGGCTAAATATAAATTAAATATATTTTATTGGACGTTCAATTTGAAATTGCTAAATTATAAAGTAAATGTAAACGAATAAACAAACAAAATCGAAATTAATAATTTTAATTAGTATACAAAAAAACTTGGTTTGGTGTATCTTTGACCGGGTCCAATCGAACATGGAGGTCAACTGTTTTGGTCTATTAGGTTCCGATCCAAACCGGGCTTATTTACTCTAATTTTCTCCCAATCTCCGTCAATGCGCCGAGTCTAACTCGGTTTAAGTTGATAAACCGGAACAATTATCCGATTGATAAATAAACCGAACGACATGAACAGCCCCCCGTGGACTCTCCTGTATTTCTTCGTCTTCGAGCTTCCATGGAGGATCTGCTGGGGCTCCTCAAGGTGCGGGTGGTGAAGGGCGTCAACCTCGTCTACCGAGACGCCACCCAAAGCGACCCATACGTTATCGTCCTCATGGGAGGCCAGGTCACAGCCCCTCAAACTTGCTCGATCGATTTCTTCTCGGCTTCATTCATCGATTTCATGTGCAAAAAGATTTTTTTTTTTTTCCCTTCAACCTCATCATTATATTTCTATGCGCATAGATTATAATCACTAATCAAACGCCTTTATCATGTTGGAAGATCAGTATAGCGAGTTTCTATCCTTGTTTCCCTATTTGGCTTCAAATGTTGAGCATATATTTCTTGAAATGAATTGTTGTTGAAACATCAACAGAGACTGTAACGACAGAAACGCAATTTCCTTAAGATGTTTTTTTTTAATTTATTTATTGAAATAGTTCATGAATGTTTTTATTGGGTAGAATTAACCCTAAGAAATGTCTTACTTTGTCTCTTATAGGTGTTAGCTTTATCCTGTTAGACATTAGAAAAGCTTCTCAGTCCATATTCTACTTCATCCCCAAGATTATTATTTTAATAAAATCTTATTAACAACAAGTCTTTTTCCAACATGGAACCCTATAATTAAATTGGTGTTTATGGGCTAAAATTAAGCTTCAATGCAAATGTGATTAAGATAGCATGTTTGACAGGTGGCTGATGTAGTTTTACGGCTGGTGAAACCATTCACATCATCATCCTGGAATTGTCAATTGGTACTTGATAGAGTTAACTAATAAATTCATGACTCTATGTGGTGGGACTGAAATCATAACTACTCAACATTTGCTCCTCTCGACAAGTAGACTTCTAGGTAAATGTTTTTTTTTCCTCAAAAGATCATTTCATTGGATCACATATGCCACATCTTGTACTTCTTTCTTTGAACATGGTGATCAACTATTCTCTAGCTATTGGATTTCAGTGGGAGGATCATCACTTTAGCTTAGGACTTTTCAAAATCTTCCCAGTTCAAAGTTGCTCATCGAATGATGGGATGGGAAGAGGGTATGAAGGAAAGAGCAGACTACATCTAGTGGTTTTATAGGTTTGTGTGAGTTTAGGCTTGTAGGAATATCCTAGCATTTGAAGGAACTACGTGTGGTATGAGCTAACTTCTTCCATACTGCCATAGCTTTATGGAGAGAGATTTAGGGACAGAACAGACACTTGTTTGATGTAACTCATCCTTTCATTTTGTATCTTTCCACCTCCATATTTCATTTTAGGCTACACCTCTATTCCTTAAAGAAACACTTTATTCTTTTGATGATCATGAAATTAATGAATGACTTCTTCCTGCTTTGGCATGTAAGTTAATTTAGTTAGTTGATTAGGCACTTCCAGTTATATATGCCGTTGAGCACCAATTGAAAAGATTCTTCCTATAAGATGGTCATTTGTCAGATGGACACACTATTGCATGATGTTGAAGAAATTGTTCTCGAAACCTTCATTTTGACTGAATTTCCTATATGTTAGATAGAACAGTTTCGCCTTGTACTAGTTCAGATACACAATTATTGGTAAATACAAATTCTTCTAAACTAGGTTCGTTCATGAGTGTACAGTTAGCAATCTTACGATTGTTGACGGAGAAAGAAGAAAGTTACATAGCAATCTTCTTTGGGTTGTACCCTGGGTGTTGCGTTGTATAATTAGTGAAATATTTCTTTAATTTTTTTTGCCATTGATCGTTTTGTTTATTCACTTTATTTCCAGAAATTGAAGACAAGTGTAAAAAAGAATGATGTTAATCCAGTTTGGAACGAAGATCTGACTCTTGCTGTCTCGGATCCTATTCAGCCACTTAAGCTTGTAAGTATCTACTAAGAAGCTTGCCCTTGTGATTCCTAAACTACTTAATGATTTGATATTACTTTTCACAGACCAAATAAGTAGTGGGCTTCAAATTGTTCTTACTTAGTCAATTAGGGATTGTAAGTATCTATAAGAGGCTTGCCCTTGTGATGCCTAAACTACTAAATCAATTCGATCTGACTTTCCCTGTACCAAATAAATAGTTAGTTTTAACTTATTATTTCTTCTTTTGTCTATAGGAGAGCATATTTTCTATGTAATAAACTCACTGTCACGAATCTAAAGTAACAATGTACTTAGATATTCCTTTATAGGATATTTAGCAGATAGATTGCTGATTCTCATTGACGTGTTCTTGTAGCAAATTTTCGACAAGGACACATTTAGCCAAGATGACAAAATGGGCGATGCGGAGATCGACATCCATTCATTTGTAGAGGCAACAAAGTTGAACTTATCCAACATCCCTAATGGCACCGTGATCACCACCGTGAAACCCAACCGACACAACTGCTTGGCCGACGAGAGTACCATTGTTTGGAAAGATGGCACAGTTGTTCAAGACATTATTGTCAGGCTAAAAAATGTAGAGAGTGGCGAATTGGAACTGCAGTTGTCGTGGATCAATCTGTCCCAAGCTTCAGGGTCGTAAGCTGCTTGATTCTGTGAATGATGAAATACTTTTGTTTTGCTACCCCAAGTACAACGTTTGAATCAATTCGACAAGCATCCGCTATCTATTTTCATTGTTGACTTGTTAGCTCCAGTCGTAGAAGCAATGTGTTCAGTGGAAATGCCAAATAAACTTTTGAGTATGCTGCTCTAATTGTTTTGTTTTCACCAGAAAATCAGAGGATGAGCAGGTTGTGTATCGGTCTTTCGGAAGAAGATTAGGATCTTTTACGATCTTCAGTTATCTGTCCTGTCATGGATTCACTTCGACAGTTGATGACTGACATCGCATCGCATCGAGAACTAGGTTTGCTAATTGTTATTTATGTATGTAGCTCTTGCTGAACTCTAGAACTTAAGTGATCTTGAAAATGTAACTCCAAGCTACAAGGCAGTGGCTAATAGCTTCGATGACCATGAACTAAGCAGCTGTTTGTTATTTACTCCGCAGTAAAATTTATCATGGGTCAAAATTTTGTTCTATGTTGGTCAAAATTTGGTTCTATGTCGATTAGAGAATGACATTTACATTATTTTAAAAATAACCTTATTAGATATCTTAAATGCCCTTAAAGTTTGTTAAAATCCAAATACTCCTTAATAATTTAGGTAGATATATTTTAATGATAAAATTATTTTTTATAATACATTTTAACATTATTCAAACTTTAGACAGTATTTTTGAAAAAACAATCAATATAAGGGTAGTTTTGATAGTTTAATCAGCCTAAATATAAATTAAATTGATAATTTTTTATGTATATTTGGTGTTCCATTTGAAACTGCTAATAAAAAATAAATATAAATCAATAAAAAATCAATTAAATAAAAACCAAATCGTAATAATATTTAATTAGTATAAAAAATTGGTTTGGTTTGGTTTGGTTTGATTTGTTTAATGAGATTGTTGATGTGTCTTAATCCTAGACCGGATCCAATCTAATCCCTTGTTGGAGGTCAACCGTTTTGGTGAGCTTTCACTTTTTCAAGTCTCGAGCAAACCGCCAAGTCAAACTCGGTTTAGATTAAACAAACCGGAATAATTGTCCGATGGTTGAATAAATAAAGCACACGAGATAGACCGTGTGCGTTCATCTGTGACCGGGTTCAGTCTAATCACATGTTGGAGGTCAACAGTTTTGGTTTATTAACTTGGTTTAAATTAGTCAAACCGGAACAATTATCCGATGGATAAATAAACCCAGCGAAATGGACCTCCCCTGTTGACTCATCCTCGTCTTCTTCGTCTTCTCTAGCTGTCGCTGTGGAGGATCCATGGAGCATCTGCTGGGGCTCATCAAGCTGCGGGTGGCGAAGGGCGTCAACCTCGCCTACCGAGACGCCACCGGAAGCGACCCCTACGTCATCGTCCGTATGGGAGGCCAGGTCACAGCCCCTCAAACTTGCCCAGATCAATCTCTTCTCAGCTTCATTCATCGAATTCGTGTGCAAAATGATATATATATCTCTGTCTCTCTCTCTATCTTTTTTTGTTGTTGCAATCCTCATCGTTATACTTCTAGGCGCATAGCTCATCATCACTAATCAAACGCCTTAATCATGTTGGACGATCAGTATAGCGAGTTTCTATCCTTGTTTCCCTATTTGGCTACAAATATTGAGCATATATTTCCTGAAATGAATTGTTGTTGAAACATCAACAGAGATTGAAACCATAGAAACACGATTTCTTTAAGATGTTTTTTTTTTTTAAAAAAAAATTGTTTATTGAAATAGTTTATGAATGTTTTTGTTGGGTAATTGACCCTACGAAATGTCTTGCTTTGTCTCTTATATGTGTTAGCTTTCTGCTTTTGAACCTTTAGCAAATCTCCTCAGACCATATTTATGATAATGTGTTTGTTTGAATCAGGGGCTATGACTTATGTTTCATCTTATTTCTTCACAAGAATCTTGTTTGGTCTTATCAAACAGTTATACACTGAACCAAGTACTTTTACTGCTTTCATTAAATAATTTAGAATCTAAAGTACTTATGGCAAAAGGTACCCTATAATTGAGTATTTGTGGATACCCAACTCGTATTATGCTTAACAATGGTTCGGGTGTGATTAGGATTGTTTAAAATTAAAAGTAGCCATTGACACCTGCATGTACGATGTATCTGCATATTTTGCTCATTTAAGTTGGGAACCTATTTATCATCTAGAGTATGTATTTTAATGAGTTTGGGTAGCAGATATTTAAGTGGATACATGTTCGAAAAATGCCCAAAATAGCAGATTCTAACCCATTGTCATCCCTACTTCTAGGATGCCTAATTCTTTTGCTTAAATTATATGCAATCTGGTCTTCTCAATATGTATCAAACACAACAACCCACAGGCCACATCCAACTTAGATTTATACATTCTTCAAAATCTTCTGAATATCTTATACTTCTGCTTGATATGTTTGGTTTATTGGAATAGTATACTGTTTTTGATGAATTTTGATGGAACAAATACCCCTACATTGGGCTCAAAAAATAGACTTAGAATTCAGACTCTTCCTTTTAGTTCACGTTCTTTTAGTTATTTCTCCCATCAATCTAAGTAACACTTACTCCGATTCATCAAATTTGTTAATTTTCAAATAAATCTTTCAACTCATGCATCTCTTTTATGGCCGGTGAAACCGTTCACATCATCATCCTCGCATTGATACTTTATAGTTAACTAATAAAACCATTACTGTATGTGGTGGGACTGAAATCATAACTACTCGACATATATGATGCTTCATTGGAATGGACAAATGTTTTGGATAGCTGTTGAATCAAAAGCACTGTAAGTTAAGATGCCCTTTTGAAGTCTTCCACTGGCTCCTCTTGGCAAGCAGGCTTCTAACTAAATGTGTTTTTTTTCCTCGAAAGATTATTTCACTGGATCCCATACGCCACATTTTGTATTTCTTCCTTTGAACATGGTGATCACCTATTCTCTAGATGTTGGATTTCAGGAGGATCATCACTTTAGCTTAGGACTTTTCCATTTCTTCCCAATTCAAAGTTGCTCATCGAATGATGGGATGGGAAGAGGGTATGCAGGAAAGAGCAGACTGCATCTAGTAATATTTTATGTTTGTGTGTGTTTTGACTTGTAGGAATATTCTAGCATTTGAAGGAACTACTTGTAGTATGAACTAGCTTCTTCCATACTGTCATGGCTTTATGGAGAGAGATTTAGGGACAACAGATGCTTGGCTGATGTAATTCATTCTTTCGTTTTGTATCTTTACACCTCCATATTTCATTTTAGGCTGCACCTCTATTCCTTAAAGGAAACATATTACTCTTCTGACAATCATGAAATTAATGAATGACTTCTACCTGTTTTGGCGTGCAATTTAATTTAGTTAGTAGATTTGGCACTTTCAGTTATATATGCTGTTGAGCACCAATCGAAAAGATTCTTCCTATCAGATGGTCATTTGTCACATGGACACACTATTGCACGATCTTGAAGAAATTGTTTCTCAAAACCTTCATTTTGACAGAATTTCCTATATGTGAGACAGAACAGTTTCCTATGAGATGTCATTTGTCACATGGACACACTATTGAATGATGTTCAAGAAATTGTTTCTCAAAACCTTCATTTTGACAGAATTTCCTATATGTGAGACAGAACAATTTTGCCTTGTACTACTAGTTCATGAGTGTATGTACAGTTAGTAACCTTACGATCGTTGGTGGAGAAAGAAGAAAGTTTCACAGCAATCTTCTTTGGGTTGCATTATGGGTGTTGCATTGTATAATTGATGAAGTATTTCTTTCTTTTTTTGCCATTGATCGTTTGTTTATTCACTTTATTTCCAGAAATTGAAGACAAGTGTGAAGAAGAACAATGTTAATCCGGTTTGGAACGAAGATCTGACTCTCACGGTCTCGGATCCTATTCATCCACTTAAGCTTGTAAGTATCTACTATGAAGCTGCCATTGTGATACGTAAACTACTTAATGACTTGATATTACTTCCGGTTGACCGACCAAATAAGTAGTTGGCTTCAAATTGTTCTCTGTTAGACAATAGGGATTGTGAATATCTATAAGAAGCTTTCCCTTGTGATGCCTAAACTACTATATCAATTCGATATCACTTTACCTGAACCAAATAAATAGTTATTTTTAACTTAATATTTCTTCCTTTGTCTATAGGAGAAGCATATTTTCTACGACTCACTGATATGAATGTAAAGTAACAATGTTACTTGTACTGTACCCAGTTAAATTCAAATTTAGACATTCCTTTATAGGATACATAGCAGATAGATTGCTGATTCTCATTGACGTGTTATTGTAGCAAGTTTTTGACAAGGACCTATTTAGCCGAGATGATAAAATGGGTGATGCGGAGATCGATATCCATTCATTTGTAGAGGCAACAAAGTTGAACTTATCCAACGTCCCTAATGGCACCGTGATCACCACCGTGAGACCCAACCGACACAACTGCCTGGCCGACGAGAGTGCTATTGTTTGGAGAGACGGCACAGTGGTACAGGACATTATTGTCAGGCTCAAAAATGTAGAGAGCGGGGAATTGGAACTACAGTTATCATGGATCAATCTATCGCAAGCTTCAGGCTCGTAAGCTGCTTGATTCTGAGAATGATGGAATACTTTTGTTTTCCTACCCTATAGCATAGGTACAGCATTTGGATCAATTCGATCAGGCACTCCCTATCTATTTTCATTTTTCAAAGTGATGAAATACTTCAGGCTTGTAAGCTTCAGTTGTAGCAGCAATGTGTGCAGTGGAAATGCCAAATAAACTCTGAGTATGCTCCTGTAATGTTTTGTTTTCACCAGATAATCAGAGGATGAGCAGGTTGTGTATCGATCTTTAGGAAGAAGATTGGGATCTTTTATGATTTTCAATTTTCTGTCCTGTCGTGGATTTACTTCGAGAGTTGATTACCACCGACTTCCCTTTGCATGGAGAAATGAAGAAAAATAATTATAATTAAATTGAATTAAAAGAAAAATATTATAATTTAATTTTATTATAATAGATATTTTTCAGAGGAGAAATATTTTGAAGTGCTGTTTTAACTCTTTAAATAAAGCATGGAATTCAATTCCAATTCTAAAAGGAATTGAATTCCATATCGTTCCAAACAGGGTGTTAATGAGAATCTTAATAAGCGGCATCCTTTTAAGTTTTTCCTAAATTTCTATTGCCTTTGAAATTCTCATAGTGGGCCGGGTCGGTTCATGGGCCTGCGCGTTTCCTGATGATGTGCCAGATTGAACCGGTTGAGTCTTTTGAACCCGACGCGAGTCTACTCAACGGCCCATCGTTCATCTCTCTCTCTCTTCGTCTCTCTCTAGGACTTCCTTTCTCCCATAGCCAGAATCTCCTCGGCCGGCGCCTGCCACCGACCACCGCCCGCCGTCGCCTCTGTCTCCAAGGTCAGTTTGCATATATGCCCCCTCCTCTCGTCCTCTATCTCCTCGTCTCTGCAACCACCCTCTCCCTGGTACTTCCTTCTCGTTTTCCCCATCCTCCTCGCTCACCTTCCCCCTTTCACACCTTTTCGTTGCTAGGAACCGACGCCCCCCACGAACCTAATTTTCCGTCTCCGGTCATCCTTGCTCGCTTCTTCTTATGCCGGCTCTTCTATGCCCTCCCTCTCCCTTCTCTTGTATCCATCTGCACAATCAGCAGAGTCGGTCTAGGTCATCCTTCTTCCATTGGTTTGTTTGTTTCTAAAATTGTGCGCTTTTAGTGGATTGCTCGGTTGTTACCTGATCTGGATTATGGTTATGTTCCTTGTTTCTGCATAGAGTATACGTGTAGATTTGCTTTCGTCTATGGAAATATTTTGCATTTCTGCTTCTAATAAGTTATAAAAGCTCCATTTTTTTAACCTTCACGCAAGAGAACATCAATCAATGTGTACGGCCATTCAACATGCTGAATTTTCATCTAAATTGATTGGCTTATAGATTATCTCATGTTCGGCTGAATGTATGTGATTTCTTTTTATTGCACGGCCTGATCATCTCATTTTTTGTTCTATTCCGATTAGTTAACCATTGTGCAATGGTAGGAAATGGAAACTGACAAAAGCTTTATAGTCGGAAAAGGAACATTAAAAATAAGAAATTGCTGAAATTTTTGTAGGACCATATGTGAATGACAAAATTTTCTGATATTCTGATCTCTGATTCGTGGTAAATCATTATGTTGGGTGTCTATGACTCCTCTGCTTCCTCCTTTGCCTCTTCCCCTGTCATTATATTCTAGTAGATGGTTTGCCCACTGCTATAACCATTTTCTTCTTGGACTCTTCATTGATTTTATGTTAAAAGTCAGTGACCTGTCATCATCTTCAAGCAATTGGTATAGAATGCTCTTGCCATTTTTGGTGTGTTGTATAGATTTCATCATTTTCCATGCTTATGTGCATGAAGGAGTTTTTTTTAGATTTTCTCTTTCACAAGACTGAGCATTAGAGTTTCTTTGGAAATAAGGATCAGTGTGGCTTTCTTGAAAAATATAGTGTCCAAAGGAAGATATTTTTTGTACTTTAGAGATGAATTTAGATGTCTCAGTTAGTTGCTTTATTGCATTATCAAATATTGAGTAGTTAAAGGCAAAGAGATGTGTTTGATTCCTAATATCTTAATTTTTATATCATGGCAATTCACTTATAAGTCTTCTCATAAGTATATTATTAGCCTGTATAGGATATTCTTGGCTGTACTGGTGGTTGTTTCTAGGTTCTGTAATATGTGAATGCTTCCATTGAATGTGTTCAACATGCATAGTGTTCCTTATTTATATATATAATCATTGCTGTGAATAGGAATAAGCACATGTATGTATTCAGTTTGACATTTGCCGGCCTTCCCCCCCTTTTGTTTTTTTTGCTTCTCTTTTGCTCACATTATGTTTAATTTGTGTTTTTCTTAGATTACTTTGCTGATAGGAGTGTTACAAGTAATTCTCAATGCTACAAGTATTGACCATAAATTGCATTGACCGTTCTTCATCATTGGTTTCTACTCCTAAAATAATGCAATATGGTGATTCTTGACAGTGGTATTTAGGCAGATCAATTTATGCAGTTGATCATGCAGAGAGGTAAGTTATTTAACATGCAACCTTGTCATTCAAGTCATAACTGAGTAGGTTTTTCATTGGAAGTAGTTCCTTTTTTCTGATTCATATTCAGATCTTATTGTTACATGATTGCAATATAGAAGTCTGAGCTATATGCACAAATAATCAAAAATGGTATGATATTGGATGGATCTCTTCCTACACTTTTGTAGTATCATCACGCATGCATTTTTCATTGATGTCTTGCAAGCAATTTTAAAGCACAAAAGAAGTGATGTTTCTCATATTATAAGAGGTCTTCCACATTACAAACAGAATTATCCTAGTATATTCCCACCTTGAGAGTTCTGGGCTAATAGGAGTTTATAGGATTAGATTAATGAATTACAATTTAGAATTAATTTGGGATTAGGCATTTTTACTGGTGGTCGAGTCTTACAATTTTAGCAAATTAACTCTCTTGTTTGAAGTTTTTGTTACGTTTTGTTATTGGAGTGATAATCTAAGAATGGTAAGATATTTGGAAAAGACATCTTGTGTGATAGTGAAACCACCACTAGGCTTAACTTGCCATCAAGTAGAGATGATTATGATTGGAGTTGCAATTTGGATCTTGATGGGAATATCAAACCTTTTAGTGAGGGAGATTGTGACATTCTTATTTGGTTCTCCATGATATTTGTGGGCTAATACAGGAGGTTCGTAGATAGCTGAATGAACCACTAGAAACTTGGGTTGGTGGTTCAATGTAACAACTTAATGAGTTAATTCTCATTTAAGCCGAGCTGTGGCTGGAACTCTAGATGTTTCGTATCTTGGAGGATCTACTACTGATTAAGATTTTTTGACTTTATGGGTAATCTAAACATGAATGTTCATGACTTTTTGGCTTTTTTTGTACCTTATTTTTAGTCATATCCCTATTAATGCACTGATTAATTGAGTTGATGGCAAAATATTAAAAAGTGGCATCAATATGAATGTATTCATTTTAATTCCTGTAAGGTAATTTAATATGTCTATTGTGAGAAAGATACATTCTTTAACCCTTTACAATTGTTTATGGAAGGTGTATCTTAGTTCTTCTGAAGGTGAAATATGGAATAAAATATTTAAGGCAATTCTTTTAAGGTTTTTAAATGGCAAAATGGAAATTTTACCTAGATAGGTGTTCAAGAATTACTGGAAACAGCACACCCTTGTTTTTTGTAGGATACCTGGCTTGAGCAGATTATTTACTTTGCTTGTGGTTGCCTAGTTGATGAAATATGTGCAGTTTTACCTTCTAGTTCGAAGCTTGAAAAGGTTTTTGTTTACCATCTGCTGCATAAAATACCTTAGTTTATTGAAGAGTAGATTCAACTATTTGATGCTAGGGAACTATAAAATTGTATCTATCATAATCTTCCATTGAGCTATCTTAGGTTGGTAGTTGTCATAGGATCCTCTTTTCCAGCATTGTCTATGTTCTTTACTTTCATTAGTTCTGCATCTCTTGGAATAACTTCTCAATTTCTGACCTAATAGATATGGGTTGCTGTGGTTGCTTTGGATTTTTGAGAAAGCCACAGAGATCCCTTATGCCTCTCAAACGCTCTGGTGGTCCGTTCCAAGATTTCCTTTTGCCACAGGACATGGATGATCCTGATGGTATATTTTACAACAGAGACAATGGGAACAATCATTCCGACAGTGACTGTGGTTCACAGCATTTTGTTAAACGTTCTGAAGAAATTCTCTTATGGAGAGCTCATAATGGATTGATATGCAGGGAAGTTCCAGTTAAGGAAACTAGGAGGGTTATTCTTTCAGAGGTAAAATTTAGATTTTATGATGATATGAAAGGGATGATTGTTCCTTTCAAATAAGGTACATATGTGGTAAACCTGTTGTCATTGTACTGTTTAACTGAATTATATTACAATTTATGACAAGCTTTTCTATTTCTTAGCTTCCCCACCCCACCCCCCTCTTCCCTTCATATGAGTTACTCCTTGGTTCTTCATGCTGACCTTAAACTTACTATCTTTGGAAGTCTTAAGAGTTAAATTGACGACCGTAAACGTAATTTTGGCTTTAAAGTTTGTCTGTCTATATAGGTTTCTCAACATTACCCAGAGTAATACTGAGCTTGTTCATGTTGATATATGTCTACCAACATCCTTTACATGATTCCTCTCCACCTTTATAGGAAACAAATTTTAGTTGCTTATTAGGGAAGTATTGCTACTTAAACTTCGCTTCAGTATAGTGACAGCTATAATTTGTTTCCCTCCTTGAAGGACTTGAAGTAGGACACATTTTCTTATTTAGTCCACTTCCATTATCATAATCCTTCCAAATCCCATGGGTAAAAGTTGATCTGGTGTTACAATGCTGTTGTTGATAAAAGGTTATCGAATTACATGAATTCAAATAGGTCACTAACTGCAAATATCTAGGACAAAAAATTTAACCTGAACCTTCTATGATTCTGATTAAAGATGGCAACTAACCTCTACCTTTGTCTTCTTCTTCTTCTTCTTTTTTTTTTAATGTTTCCTTGTCTTGCAAGCACTCTGAACATTATTTTGCTTTATTGCACTTTAGGATGATAATGGAGACAAGATGATCAACGAGTATGTTCGGCAATGTAAGATTGGTTCTGGCAGTTATGGCAAAGTGGTAAGCTTGACATTCTGTTAAATGTATCGTAGCTAATTGTTCTTAAGTGTGAAGAAATGTTTTCGCAAACAAGCAGGTATTATATAGAAGCACTGAGGATGGGAAGCAATATGCAATCAAGGTACCATAATTGTAATTATCAATCCTTTCAATCGGGTATTGGAGGTCAGAATTCTTTTAAAATTATGATTAGTTCATTACCTTTTGGAAAATGCTGCATTGTCTGTTGAAAATGGAAATCCTTATCTCATTATAGAGTTACTGGACTCAGGACATGCTCTTCTAGAATACGGAGAAATTTAACTAGGTCATAGATATAATGCCCAGCATTTCATATTAAGTAAGATTCTATTTAAAAGTGGTGTCTTATCCTGAGTATTCATTTGTATCTTAACTAAGATACTCCAAGGTTTTGAGTTATCTGAGGCTTTAGCTATCTTGGCTGAAAATCACATTTTTTCATATATTCTGAACCTTTCCAAGTGTTGACATTTTTGCTTCTGATCTCTGTTCCACGCTTTATGAAACTATGCCATAGATTACTCTATGTAGGGTTGATGAGGAAAGGTTAAAGATCCATGTTTGCTGCATTTGCCATTCAGTTTCTGTACTAATGATTTTCAGTTTTTCCATGGAAAATCAGCATTAATTAAGCACGCTGATTTCTGATAAATATGAGCGGTTCTGTCATTTCTTATTGAATTCCCTGTATACCTAAGCTTAGGTCAATATTGCAGATCTTCCACAAATCACATTTGTTAAAGTTACATGTGGCCCCTTATGAAACTGCAATGAATGATGTTCTTCGGGAGGTTAGTGTGATTCTCTCAGAATGTTTCTAATTCCAGACGCACTGTTCTTTCTGTTATTTGTTAACTTGATCAAACTATAGAGATGCATGTATTGGGTTTTTGGCCTTTGATGGTTAAACCAAAAACTTAAAAGAGCACTAAACTTTCAGTGGCTTTTCTACGTCAACTGGTCGTTTGCTTAACTACCATGTCCTAAAAGTAAAGGCATTAATTAAAACCAACCAGATAGTGGCCTTTTTTATTCTCAGTTACATCTTTTTATTTGTTGTCTATTGTTTAGCAATACAGCTTATTCTGCAGGTAGCAATCATGAAAATGTTGGATCATCCCAATATAGTTAATCTCATCGAGGTCATTGATGATCCAAACACAGACAACTTCTACATGGGTATCCTCTTTCAACTATTATTTGGTTGTTGTTACTTCTACTTATTTAGGCTCCTTCATGAATTATGACTTTTCCTATCTGTTATCTACTCTTTCACAGTGCTAGAATATGTTGAAGGTAAGTGGATTTTTGAGGGTTCTGGAGCGGCTGATTGCTTAGGAGAAAGCACAACTAGAAGATACCTGCGAGACATAGTTGCTGGTCTGATGCATCTTCATTCTCATGTAAGATGTCTAAACTGAGAATTATTGCTCTAAAAACTTGTAATAAGACACGTTTGCATTTTGACTGTGCAATCATTTTGTACATCTGCCAGCTTACAAAAAC
Organism: Zingiber zerumbet; assembly: GCA_037833815.1. Classification (NCBI taxonomy): domain Eukaryota; kingdom Viridiplantae; phylum Streptophyta; class Magnoliopsida; order Zingiberales; family Zingiberaceae; genus Zingiber; species Zingiber zerumbet. The sequence goes on from JBBMJZ010000019.1 coordinate 19,115,887, forward strand.
CTTAGTGTTCTTTCCATTTAAAAAAAAAAAATCTATTTTTGAATAATGCATTTTATGCTTACAAGTAGTTAAAAGGTCAAGGGGTCAGGAACATGACAGCTTTCTTTGACAATTTTATTAAACTCATCACCTGATATTAAACTTAGGCCAAAATTTACTCATCTGATTATGGTTCCTAAAAGATATCTTGTTTTTGCGAAATATTATTCTGTTCTATGTTAGAATGATGTCTTCCTAATCATCTTTATCTAAGTGAAGCTATGATCCATAATGTTGGAAGATGATGACAACAACAACCAAGTCTTATCCCACTAGATGGGGTTGACTATCCATTATGACGGAAGATAGAAAAAAAGGTTGAATTTTAATTTTTGCAAGTGGAGGTTTTGTACTAGGTGAAGGTCATAGGTTACTGGATCAAGATTTAGAATCTTGCTTGTGTAGCCTTTTGTGCTAAGTTAGTAGTATTTAGTTCGATGGCTTTGTTTCGTCTAATTAGTAGTATTTAGTTCGATGGCTTTGTTTCGTCTAATGAATTCAATCCAAAGAATAGCGTACAGTTCAAAGGTTTGGTATAGTTGTTCTTATGATATCACTTCATGCATTGCTTGATAGATTAATTCGTCTAACAGAAATACGTCATGAAAGGATGGGAAAGTCTTTTTTGTGTGTGTTTGGGGGATATTGATTCCATTTTCTTGGTCATATAATTTTGATACTGTTGATACTCTGAATCACAGAATGTCATCCATGGAGATATTAAACCTGATAATCTTTTGGTGACCAAAACCAACAACGTAAAGATTGGAGACTTCAGCGTTAGCCAAGTTTTTGAGGTACTTTTTGGCACCCATTAACTCAAAATCGCTGTGCTTACATTAATATTTACCCCATTTGATACGACCCTGGATGAACTGCAGGACGACAATGATATGCTCCGAAGATCACCTGGGACTCCTGTTTTCACTGCACCCGAATGCTGTCTAGGTAACAATGACAGTATCATTTTCAAACGATACCCCACATGGAATTTATACTTCATCTCATCTCTAATTCCACACAGATGTAACCTACCATGGTAAGGCTGCCGATACATGGGCTGTAGGGGTTACCTTATATTGCATGGTCTTCGGCCGGTATCCTTTTCTAGGAGATACTCTTCAGGACACATATGATAAGGTGTGCACGAACTACTCCCGAATGATTTGCGTAACTTGCTTCAATTGACATCCCCAACTGTAAAAATCTAGCTCTTGATGTAGATTGTCAACAACCCCATAATTATTCCCGACGGTATAGATCCACAACTGCAAAATTTAATCGAAGGCCTTCTCTGCAAAGGTTGATCTAGTTAGCATTTGTCTGATACTTTCTTACTAAACTATCTCACAACTCCTAATTCTTCCTTTTTGTCTCACAGATCCTAAAGCCCGTCTCACTTTGCATTCCGTATCAGAGCATCCTTGGGTCATTGGCGATGAGGGTCCTATCCCACAGTACTCATGCAGGTGCAGCAGGCTAAAATCTTCTACTTGAAGAGCTTGATTGGAGTCGCGAATTTACTGACTGCCCGAGAGATTGCTATGACTAAAGCATAATAAGAAGATTACATCAACAGTTTGTGTTATATAATTCTCTTTCATTTTTTTTTTCAAGCTGGAAATATTGAAAATTTGTGTTTAAAATTTGAAAACTTGTTTGCTGATGAGAATGGTGTTAATATGAGTTGTTTGATGAAAGTGTTCTTAATGCTACTGGCCCACTGTCTCTTGGACTTGTCCAGTGTGTTAATTATGAAATTCTGTATATCATTTTGTAAGTTTTTCATTTTAAAATTTTATTTTATTTTGTATAATAATTAGGTGTTTGGATTTTGCCTGATTAATCTGAGCTAAACAGTCTTCTTTTAAAAAAAAATTAAATTATTTAGCAATTAATCAAAGGTATATTTAAAATTTTAAAATTCTCAAACAAACGCATCAACTTTCAGATTTAAGGTGTCTTTTGTTTTCTATTTTACTTCTCGTTCGAATTACTATGATGTTGGATTTTAAAAATTAATAGTATTATGGTATTGTATTTTTAAAATCAGCATTATCTTAATGTTGTTTTGACAAATCAACACCACATTAATCTTATATTTTAAAAATCAACATTATAAGTAATATTGTATTTTAAAAATCAACATTATTTTAATACTGTATAAACTCCAAAATTAATATTATTATAGTTTTGATTTTTAAAAATTAATATTACAGCGGTTGTGCATTTCAAAAATCGACATTTTATTTTGGTGCTGCATAAACTTTAAAATCAGTACCATTGTGATATTAGCTTTTTTAAATGGATCACTATTTTTTAATAACCAACACTACAGTTATATTTTTCTGAGGGGATAAATGAGAATTGAAATGCCTCTTTTGATAATTCTACATTTTTAAGTTCGCATTTTGGTAATTTATTTGTCCTAAATTCTTAACATAATTTATGCAAGTCGGAGATTCCAAATTTGACTTTTTTTTTATTTGTTCAATGTTTTATCATTGCAACGCATATGGAGAAATTTTATTTGTAATTTTTTAACTTATAAAATTATTTTTCACTTATAAATAAGTATAAAGTGGCCATCAATCTTATTATTTGTTTTGCAATTATATTTATTTGTTTTTATAAAGGATTTTAAGGGAAAAGAAGTGAAATGTAATTTTTTAAGAAAATAAATGAGACACCCTCGCTCGGTGCATAGTAATCTGGCCACATATCCACCATCGGAGGCCTTCGGGCGGCCTCTGACCACCTGCTCCGAATAAAAATTATAACTTGATGGGGACGATGAACCCTAGAAAGAATCACAACTAATTATAGTCAGATCACGGTCACAATCCGATCATAAATTTAAATGATATATTTATTGGACCATAAAAATACGGTCATCTGCTCTTCGAGTGCACTTCTTTTTAAAATATATTTAATATTATTAAAATCGTTTTCTAGACTTTTAACTATCTTACCCCATCTACATTTAATTGTAATAAAAAATTGTAACCGTCACTTGAAAATCCTTCAAAATTATACCATATTATTTGGAAAGAAAATAAATCAAGGCTAACTTCGTTCAATAAGAATTGTCAGACAGGTTATTGACTTATGGTAGAATGGGACGAGGAGGGGTGAGTAAAAGTTCAGTTAAATCGAAAAAATTGATTAAATAGATCGAATTTAAAAATTCGGTTCGGTTTATTCAGAAATTTGGTTTTCTTTTCCTAAAAAATCGGTTAATTCAGTTCGGGTTCGGTTTTGAATTTTTTTATTCGGTTAAACCGAATTGACCGAATTTTTGAACGAAATCGGATTTTTAGACTATAAATTTTAGACCGAACCAAATTTTTATTAAGCCAAACTAAATTTTTAGAAAAAATCGGGTTGTTCGGTTTATTCGGTTCGGTTTGTTCGGTTTTATTGAAATTCGGTTCGGTTCAGTTCAGTTTTTATCGGAATTCGGTTCAGTTCGGTTAATTCAGTTCGGTTCGGTTCGGTTCGATTTTAACTGAATACTCACCCCAAGCCAAGACCAACTAAATATTAAAAAAATCTCTATGCTTACGAAACTAAAGGAAGGAAATATTTACATAAATTTAATCTCGTTTAAGAAATCAAGGAATAAAGTAAATCACTATTTCTTATTAGTTATTATAACTTTAAGTTCTGCTTAAACTGCTCCATTTAGTTCTTATGACCAAGAGTTACACCACGCTATCACGTCTCGGATGTACAGTTAGGTACTCTGGACCATGGGTCACTGTACTAACGCAATAATATGTGGTCGGTCTAGTATTCTAGTATAAAGCTCTGGTACAAAAATAGACTCATATATAGTTTTTATTTTTTAGTATTCTTCATTTACAATTTTTATTATTTCACTTTAAGGATTCCATTGTTGGACTCCGTGGTTATTTTGATATGATCAACCAAGTTAGGTTAGGTCCAGTTTGTTATTTGATTCCTGTGTCTAAGTGTGCAGAAGCCTAGTGATAGATCGGATGAGTATGATAGAAGGGGGGGTGAATATTGTACTCCTTTTAAAACTTTTTCTTTTAACTTTAAAAACAAAGTTACGCAACGGAAAGTAAAAAAGAAAGACTAGTTCATTTACTTCGTTCGGAGTCTAGGTCGACTCCTACTCGAAGGTCCCCCACTATCCTTGATCGCACCGATTGACAATCCACTATAACCCTTCTTTCCGAAATCTTCGGAAAAAAGCAAATCATACATATACAAAGATATAAGATAGTAACAATCCTACTATCTTATATGAATTTAAGTGCAATACAAAATATATCGACAGTATTAAATGAAGGTTGAGGGTCGGTCGGTGCTTTCGGACGAAGTAGCTTGCTGAGCTAATGAAGACTTGTAGCACGAGTAGCAGGCAGAAAAGAACTTGAGTTGATCAGAATGCAGTACTAAGCCTCAGACCTCGAGCTCCTTTTATAAGTGTCATTGTCGTTCGGTCGACCGAACAGGCTCCTTCCCTGTTCGTCAAATTTTGCCGAGATTCTCAATTAATGCTGCATTAATTTTGGTTCGGTCGACCGATCCTCTGGTTCGGTCGAC